>JASXSY010001774.1:0-115335 GCA_034509805.1 Sipha maydis | reverse complement strand
ACTACCATAAAAAACATTATTAGTTTATAAAGAAATTATTGTGATACTTGTGATTGGCAAATTAAACATAGGTCTTCGAATAATTCGAATAATTTAACAATTATTGTAGGTGAATGGTTGACAAACTTATGTCGTAATTTACTTTCAATATCTTTTAACGTAGGCTATTTTTTGCTTTTTGTTATTTATAATATCGAAAATGCTAATTCATTTATGCAATTTCATTTAAGTTAAATTACGTTGAAAAAGGAAATAACATTTGTAATACTTTCTTGTTCGTTCTGGCGTATTTGTTTTGCAGAAAAATTCAAAATGAATCATTTTGAAACGTATACAATTTTCAAATTAACGTTGTATTTGATAATATTTTTAATAAATGAGATGCATATCAATAAGATTATCTTCATAATTGTTTTCTCATCTTTGTTTTTTTTTATTATTTCATCATAATACAGTAATTATATCAAAAGCTACAATTTAAATTAATTATATTTTGGTGACACATACCACGGTAGTACGTGACACACTAGTGTGTCGCGACACACCGGTTGAGAAACACGGCTATATAGTATAGATATTATATTTTTATTGTTAACTTTTTATATTAAATTATAGAATATTTAATTAAAATAGGGAAAAAACTTTCGGGAGCACAAAATAGAAAATGAAAGACAGAAGAAATAGCTGTTAAAAAAAAAATAACAAAATAGCATGAAAAAATCCATTATACCCATTGATAACAAACCAAATGAATGTTTTGAAAAATCTAAAATCACTACTGAATCTGAATTAGTCGATAGTGATATCTTCAAACAAAAACCTATTTTAGACATAGAAAGAAAAAAATCCAAACACTAATAAAAACGTATCTCCGTTCAACATTACGAGACGAAAAGCTGACATCTCTAGCAATTCTTTCTATTGAAAATGAAATGGCTCAAAAAATGGTTTTCTTTGAAATTATTAAACATTTTCCATAATCGAAGGCTAGAAAAGTCTTTATCAACGTTTAAAATTATCTTTTTTTTTAATGTTAAAATTAATATAAATTAATAACTAATTAATAATTATAATAATAATGTAAATTTCATTTATTGTTTATTTATTTATTTTTTTAGAAAATAATATAATCTATACATATGTAGTACAATAAGTATGAGGGATGTTTTTAAATATAATGGTATTTTCACGTAAGTAAAGAAACCATCTTACGATGGCACTTAAATTTAATTAAAATTACAATAAAACAACTACTATATTCATATATGGGGAGGGGCGCAAATTTGTTCATTCGCCCAGGGCGCCAATGACTCTACCGCCGGCACTGCATTTGCACATGGGCATTTTATTCCTTTTACGGATAGTTACTGGATAACCATGAACGCTTCTGAGAAGTAGGTCTATTTTTAATTCGATGTCCCTCAATTTAATATCCGTGTGTACGCTGAAGTTTCGCAAGAACGTAGACAGCAAGATTTTCATGGACAGCATAGCATATTTGCTCCCTGTTATGGATTGTTTACTGTTTAAAAAGTTATGATCATAATTATTAAATGATATTTTATTACCTATACAACCTCTTGGACCACCACTAAAAGGTAAAAAACTGTATTTATGACGTTTCATGACGTTTTCGGAGTTGAAATTATCCGGATTGAATGACCAAGAATTCGGATACAATTCTTCAATATGATGAGTTCCCATCGGAGCTATAATACATACTGTTCCTTTTGGAAGCACGTACTTATTTGTATCTAAAATATAATTTATATTATTTTTTCTATTTAGAATAATCTGAATTTAAAGTCGTTATATTAACTTACAGATCTTAATATCGTCTTGGAGTTCTCTAGCGATTAAAGGCGCAGTCGTGTATAGTCGAAGGGTTTCTTTTATAACTTGTTCGAGATACTGAAGTTTATTTGTATCTTCGATGGTTATTATTTCATCACTATCACACAAAACTTCGTTAATTTCTTCGTAAACTTTATCCTAAGAGATTGTAAAAATAATAATCAGTACAAAATTTATTATAAAATGTAATATCAATTTGATAATGAATTTCCTAATCAATCGTAATGATGTGCGTATATATTATCATACAACACACGTGTCCGCAAGTGTTCTAAAGTAGCTGCTCAAAAATACTATAAATTAGTTTCAGTGACAGAACTAGAGGGCAGTCTACAGGGCCGCATTTACAATATTTGCGTTCTGGGTCAACCATATTTTTACGCCTCTCCCCAACCACTAAAAATAGATCCATCTTTTTGATTACTCTAAATAAATTTTTAGTCATGATTCTTTATCCACTTAAATTATGGCTGTATCATAGTACAGTTAATTATTTACAAAAAAAAAAAAAATATTTATTGCTACAAATAGATACAATATTAGTATATTAAACTGGTCAACAGCGGTGCCTGGAGGCCCCACTAAATAGATCAATATATGACCACCCAGGGCAATCGTCCCCATCGCCCCCCTCCCCATACATACGGCCCTGATAGTATATTATTGACTACCTACTAGTTTGTAATTTCACTTTGTCAAAGGTAATGTACTTAAATCTCAATAAGTATGGTTGTATGCTAATTATTTGAAAAAATATTATAGAAACCTTATTTGATTCTTGCGTAAAAATTCCTAGTTCCACCTCTAGATATTTGTATTTGTTAATTTTTTTTTTTTTGCTTAACATTATTATAATACTTATTAAAATTCAAGAAATAGTTCGACGGTTTATAAATATTAAATAAGAACATATTAGTAAAAATATCTAAATTATAATATACCATAATAAATAATTGATATTTCAGTTAATTATAAATTAAATTAAATATATTAAATTAAAAATAATGTATCGCTATGTAATTTAGCTTAAAATAATTTAAGTTCTTAACTAAATATTATTTTTTTATTTTTTAAGTTGCGATTTGCTTTCTGAACGAGCAACACGTATGTTTCCGCTCTCGGGTGTCGTACATGCGTCGTGTACAGGCCCGTACTGGTCCACCGGGACACCAGGAGTTTTCCCAGTGCGCCCCATGATTAATTTAGAAATTAGCGCCCCTCTTCCCATTTTTTTTATATAATTTTAATATATATATTTACTATATATAAGAGTGTACGTATTTTTTCATGTGTGTATTATATTATACAAATTTTATATTTTGTAATTGTTATGCATAAGTATTAGTATTACTACTGTTACAATAATATTATGTAAATAATTGTTTTGTTATCATTTATTATATTATAACTATAGTTATAGATATGACTTGTGAAATCCGAACACCGTAATCGATGTAAGACGTGTGTGTACATTGATTATTGTGTTTATTTCGGTTTTTCCACAGACCATATATAAGATAGAAATCATAATAGAACCATGAAGTACGTCGTAATTTTGTTTTGATAATACTATTTTATCATAATAGAAAATAATATTGGATTATTGACAATTGTATTTTTGTTCCATTTCAGTGTTGCCAGGTGTGGAGATTTTTTCCCAATTTGGGGATTTTTTGAGATAATTTTATAAATTGAGGAAAATGTTGCGGATTTGTCAATTGTGGGTAAAGTTGGGGATTTTTTGTTAAAATTTTAGTATATTATAATATTTAAAATTTTAGCGTATAGATTCGTATCGGTTTTAAGTATAGTTTTTCTTCTTGAAAATCTTGTATTTCTCATCCACGATTGAAGATATAAACCCACTCCACGACATTCTCTATCATTAAAAAAAAAAAATCAAGATAATCGGCCAAGCCGTTCTCAACTGATGCAATTTCGAATTTTTTGTTTCCATTTTTATATATATAGATGAGTGCAGCTTATAAGACATTACTTGACTGCTATATCAAACCAGACTACTTAAAAGTGACAGATATTTCTCAAATTCAATATAGAAATCCAAATAATTTTCTTCAGACATATCAAATTTATGTTGGAGCCAGATGTATTGCAGACCTATCTAAAGAGATTCTTACAGCAACAGAAAAAAAAAAATTTTAACAAGCTGTCTTAATTTTTTTGTGGAAGCAGCTGACCAATTTTATAAGAGATTCCCATTTAACTCTAATTATGTTAAGTTATTAAAAGTGATGAATTTTTAGAACCAAATAATATTCCAAGCATAGTTTCAATCGCACCAGTTGCTGCACAGTTTCAAGAAAGGTTGAACATAGATCTAAACGATCTTGACATTGAGTGGAGGTTATTAAGGAATACTGACATTGATAATTATTATAAAGAAATTATTCCATTTTGGGAAGCAATTATTAAGATTGAAAAAGGAGGCGGTAGTAAATTATTCCCTCTGTTAAGCAATTTTGTAAAAATGATTTTAACATTGTCGCATAGCAGCGCTGCCACAGAGCGTCTCTTTAGTACAATCAATTTGAACAAAACGAAGACAAGAAATAGATTGGAAACAGATACGCTAACTGGAATACTGAACGCCAAAAACATTCTTAGTAATCAAAACAAATCATGTTACAATTTCAACATTGATACTGAAATGTTAAATAGACATAACAATCAAATGTATAAATAATAATTTAAATTATATAAATTAATTGTAATTTATTTGTTATTTCCATATTCAATTAGAGAAGTGACTTTATTTTAATTTTTATATTTGTATAATCATAATATAATATTTGTTATGGTTTAATTCATTGTTTATATTCATTATTAACATATTCAATTATAGAAGTGACTTTATTTTAATTTTTATATTTGTATTATCATAATATAATATTTGTTATTGTTTAATTCATTGTTATTTATTCATTATTAACATATTCAATTGTAGAAGTGACTTTATTTTAATTTTTATATTTGTATTATCATAATATAACATTTGTTATGGTTCAATTCATTGTTATTTATTATTAGTAGTAAATTAAAACCTACATTGTAATGAAATGTTGAAATATATTATACTGAACTACTGAAGTCTAAAAACTTAAATTAATGACATTTGTATGTTTTTTTTTTTATCAAAAACAAAATATTGATAAAGACGGGTGATAACGCTTTTAGGTATGTGTAGTATCATAATCACGGACTAAGATATACATATTCTTAGTCCGTGATCATAATATATTAAATCATATTATAGATTATACATTTATAATGAACAATTTATGGTTGAACCATTATACGGGAACAAACAAATTTTACATTTTAAAAGATTTTTGACGTTATTGCGTGATTCGCGATCCAAGGTCCGAGAAAAAAAATTGGGGAATAATTTGATAATATCGAAACTTTTTAATAATATATTCGAAACTAATTTAATATTGACCTGGCAACACTTCCATTTCTTCGTGAACTATCGTCAAGCGACAACCACGATTATTACGATTTATTGCCTGTAAGACGTTATACTTATACGTAAGGTAAGAATATACTTTAAATAATTGTTATTATTAGCCATTAGGTTATCTTAAATACATTATACACTAGGTGATTCGAACGCGGATGCGCAATTAATCGCTCAGAATTAAACTTACGTACATACATGATGTTTCTGAAATGCGTGAGTACGTGGTATACGCATATTCACTGTGATGCCACTGTCATCTCAATGAAGATTTTTTTGAAATTCGATTTATAACTTCAAAATCTGGATATTTTAAAATTATTATTGGAATATTATGTTAAATGTTAAAATAAACACATAGCCGTATTTTTTGCAAAATTCTCAAACGAATCGAGATGTCGCATTTTATTTTATATTTATTATAGTGAATTGATCGTACTCCTTATGGCTTACATAAGGAACATTAATTATTGATTTGATTAGAGTTCAATTCAATACTTGTCATTGAACGATACTTAAAATATTAAAACTTGTTATTATTATTTTTGGACAATGGCCCAATGGCCGTTTTGTCACGTTGAATCGCAATAGTTTAATTTTGGGAGAGAACGCGGGAAAATGTTATTCTTATCCATGTAATATTTTATATTTGTATACATACTTTTTAATAATTATTAAAAAACAATTTTATTAAATAAACAAAAAAGTTAATAATAAATACGTTATTGTAGAATAGGAGAAACTCCAGTATTAATTGGGCACCTAAAATGTCCATAAATCTATAGTTGTCGTACTAAAAATGTATACGCGCCTGCTGAAAGGTTAATGTACATTTTTCAAGTATTTTAATATATTTAGTTTCTATGGATTCGAAAAAGAAAAAGAAGAGTGGTTACGAATTTCGGGTGGCCAAGAAAATGAAAGCATTTCAAATGTCTAATAATTCTTCTCAAAAAATTACTCATTTGTTGTCGGAGAATCAATCCAAACTTCCTTAGAAAACCCAAAACTAGATGAACGAGATGAGATCAACGAAATTCAGAATGAAAAACTAGAGTTAGCAGAATTGGAAAAAATACATGAAATAACAACAACTGAAGTTAAAGTAAAATAATCAAATGTATATTTTCTTAAATATAAAAATCAAGATGCGAAAATCAATGAAAATTCAAAAGAAGTATTGGTAGAAACAATAGAAATAAGACAAGAACATCATCAAAATATAACAGGCGAAATTGTGCAAAAATTATTCGCTTATGAAAAAATCGACGAAGTTATAAACTATTTTTCTAAGCCGAAAAGTATTGATATAGTCAACTTTTTTTATTTTTCATCCAATTCAACCAAACAATTCTTCATTAATTTCTTTACCATTTAATGAAAAAATATTTTTTAGTGACCAAGGGGATTGTAAATTTAATCGTAAATGGTTGACATATGATGAAAACAATCAGAAGCTCTTTTGTAATGTATGCTTAGCTTAAAGCGATGGAAGTTCTAAGTTTTGCTCTGGATTCAATGACTGGAAACATACAAGTCAACGAATTAAAGAACTCGAAATATCAAAACATCATAATTCATCGGTCAAAGCATACATCAGAGGAAAAAGGGAAAAGACGGTTCAACATTTATTGTGTGGTGAACAATTGCAAAAAAGAAAAATTGAAGTTAATGAAAGGCGATGTGTAGGTACTATTGCAGATTATTGAAGTCATAAAATTAATTGGTAAGCAAGGATTACCATTTAGAGGCGACAAAAGTGAAGCAGCTTATAAATTATATGATTCCTCGTTAAACCATGGCAATTTCTTGGAAATCATTTTATTATTGTCGAAATCTGATAATATATTAAAATCTCACATAAAAAAATCGATTAAATTAAGTAAGGAGCATCATGATAGAGCACAAAATATAAATAGGAAAGCATTGATGACCACTACTAAAATTGGAAGAGGAAATCTAGTTACATATCTCAGTGCAACTAACTACAATAATAAAGTTGATTGGTAAAGAAATTGAAAATATGATCTCAAGAGAAGTTAAAAAAGCCAAAATATTGTATATCATTTTTTAATCTTGTTCAAGAGGCATTCGTACTTTTTAAGGAATCCTATAAAAGGTTAGCTGTGTACCATAAAGAAAATCTATCGCTAAAACTAGCTGCTAGTGTAGCAACTAGGTGGAGAAGTAAAAATGACGCAATTGTTAAAATATTTGGTAGGATTGATTTTTGGATTAAAGGTGATTTAAGTCCAGAAAATGAGTCAAAATTTGTTTACATTCAACTATTAGTAGCTCTTTACGAAATATCAATTTCTAACCAATTTAATTAAAAAATTAGAAACGACAGTCTTAGTTTAATGAAAAAGTTTTGCTCTTATGAAACCTCTTATGAGATATTTAAAATAACAACACCGTTATCCGATACCTTCAAACAAAAAATCTAGATTACATTCAAGCCTGGCGTCATGTTTCTTGTGCCCATAAAAGCTTACAATCGGTTAGAAACCGTTTTTGTGATATAACAAAAGCTGCTAAAACATTCGTAGACTTTGCAGTTAAAAAAATTGATGAAAAGGAGCTTCGTGATATTGAAATAGAAGAAAACCTTCCGAGACGCGCAAACGCACTGTGAAACGTATGGACGGTGAATTAACCCGAGATGAAGAAGTTTCCATAGAAGAAATCGATAAATGTTGTATAAAAATATTTAATTTTACAATGGACACTATTATAAATAGTTTAGAGGTACGATTCTTAGCTCATTGGATTTTATATACAGATTTAGAATGTTTTGATCCTCAAAGGTTTAATGATATAAGAAAAAATGGTTTATCATCTAATGCTTTATTTAAAATATGTGAACTTTTACCCTCTATTGATCAGCCAAAGCTCAAAGAAGAACTTATTTCTTTTGCTACATCTTGGCCTTTAATTTGTAAAGTTGGTTTACAGAGTACGTATGAAGATTCAAGTCAAATCGATACCGTTGATGATGATGAATGGGCTAATGAGGACGATTTAAAGTGTAGTAAAGTAAAAGAGTGTAATGTATGTCTATCATGCGCATTTTGTATAATCACTGATTATAACATGTATTTCTTACAATACACGGAATTGCACAAAGCGTATAAATATTTATTGACTCTGCCTCTGACACAAGTGACCTGTGAAAGATCATTTTCAAAATTAAAATTGTTAAAAACGCGATTAAGTTCCACTATTGTGCAAGACAATTTAGAATCATTATTATTAATGCAGTGTGAAAGATACATAATAAATCAGGTTGATGGAGATCAAATCATAAATGTTCTATGTTTGAATAGTAAAGAAATGCAACGTCTACTCACATAAAAAGATATAAGTTAATTCTTAAGTTTGTGTACTTTTTTTTTGATTGTTTAAAAAGCTGTTACGGTTTATGTTTTTATATCACAAATAAATTAAATTAAATTTTAAAAGTAACTGCGGAATTTATTTTCTTAGTTGTTAAAACAACTTACCTATTATGGAAAAAAAAACTGAATAAAATACTATGAAACATATTATTTTAATTTTGTTAAAAATCGCAGAATAAATCATAATTTGTGTTTAACATCTTCAGGTGATAGTTTCAAGTTTCTAAACAAAACAATCATAGGCAGACATTATAATTATAAACACTAATTTTTTCTTTTGAAGTGGTATATTTATAATAATAGTTGGCGCCCTATAAATATATTTTTCCTGCGCCCCTTAAAGGTAGCCAGTACGGGCCTGGTCGTGTAAATTTCAGTATTTCAAACACCATCATAAATGCTTACCACGCAGACAGGACTTTGGTATGTGATTTAATAATATATAATAAAGTAGATCACACGCGCAACGGCGAACCGGTGGTTCCCACCACCGCGTGACGTGCACCGCCATGGACACCATACAGGACACACAGCCGACATATGTACAAATGCTAAATACGATACCGAAATAACGCGAACTAACGTACAACTCCACCGCGAAGTGGCAGAATTACTGGCATCTCATCAATTATTACAATTTATAAACGATGAACTGTCTTTGGAAAAGGTTACACTTAAAATCTGACATTCATAATGCGTCAGTGTCAAATAATGTTAACGTAGAAGCAAAATCTACACATAAAAACATCAAAAACCCAACTAATATCGATAATAAGAAAGTATATAAACCTCTGCCAATGACTATCAAAGGTGTAAAACACTTTGATAAACTAAAAAAATTACTAATATGTGAAGAACCAGCAGGTCATGAACAGAAATTTAAAATTGTATCAAATAACGAAACGAAAATACTGACAACAAATGAAAGTCAATTCAAAAGCACAATAAAAACGCTTGAAGAAAATAATATTGAATACTATCGGTATCAATTAATAAGTGAAAACCCATTTCGAGTTGTGTTACGAGGTATAAATCATGACTCAGATTATGGAATAATTAAAAGCGAATTATATGACCAAGGTCATGAGGTAATCAAAATAACCAATATTCAGATTAAGAAAAAATCTGAACCTAAAAACAAAACCAGTGAACGGATATATATAAATTTACCATTATTTTTCATAAATCTAAAACCACGGGAGAATAATAAAGATATATACAACATAAAATTACTAAAAATTGAATCACCACGTAAAAATAAAGAAGTACCGCAGTGCAAAAACTGTCAAGCATTCGGTCACACACAAAATTACTGTCACAATACTGCTGTATGCGTCAAATGTGGTGAAGGTTATAGAACCATAGATTGCCCTAAACCTAAAAAGGCAAAAGCAAAATGTGCTAATTGTGATGAAAATCACAAAGCCAACTGGAAGGGATGCTCTGCATATATAAAAGCAATAGAAAGAACAAACCCGAAACAAGTCACTGCTGTGCAAAGAATACAACAGAAATCAAGTCGGAATGTCACAGAAAATGTTTCATACGTGCAGTAATTAAAAGTGATGGCCAGTAATTCAAGAGTTAACCCAACTGCATCGCAAACATCAATACAACAATCAAAGGAAAATATTGACCCTAGGCTCAATGACATTTTAGTTGCTCTAACCAATGTAACACAAACATTAGTAAATATTACAGCGAGAATGGATAAATTAGAATCAAAACAGACTAAGTCCAAAAACACCAAACAGAAAAATAAATGAACCCTACACTTAGGATTATGACATGGAACGCCAATAGGTTAGTACAGCGCAAACTAGAGCTCGCAGACCTCTTACACAGAGACAACATTGATATAGTTCTTATATCAGAAATTCACTTTACAGCGTGGACCTTTCTAAAAATAAGAAACTACCGAACGTATATTACTTTACATTCCAGTGGTAAAGCTCGGGATGGTACTGCTGTAATAATAAAGGAGTCCATAAAGCACCATGAACACGAAAAATTATCCAAAAATCATATACAAGCTACCAGTGTTGTCGTTATGACGGGATAAACAGTCTCTTAGTCACTGCAATTTACTGTCCACCGCAAGAGGGTGCAGATGAAAAAAATTCACTGAATTTTTCCATACCCTGGGCACTAAATTCGTAGCTAGAGGAGATTATAACTCTAAACATACACATTGGGAATCGAGACTTATCACCCCAAAACAACGTGCTCTGTTAAAAGCCGCAAACAATATCAATGCTGAAATAATTTATACAAGGAAAGCAACGTATTGGCCAACTGACCAGAACAAGATTCCAGATTTACTTGACTTATTCGTAATGAAAGGTATATCCTCTAATTACGTCGAAATAAAAGAACTCATAGAACTAACATCTGATTACATACCAGTGCTTCTCACATTAAGTTCTAATGTCGTAAAAAAAACAATGCAAGGTGTTGCTTACCAATAAAAAAACTGTCTGGGACCTTTTCCGGGCTAGTTTAGATCAAATGATAACCCTTTATGTAAGGCTTTGAATACCAATTGAAATTGATAGCGCAATTGAACAGCTAACTAACAATGTTGTAAAGGCAGCGAAATTGGATACACCTAAAATACCAGCAAGTAGAAACCATGAAATCACCTATCCAGTGGAAGTCAGAGAACTAGTAAAAGAAAAGCGAAAATCACGGAAAAAATGGCACCGAACGAGAGATCCTTCAGATAAAACTATTAGGAATCGCACTAGCAGACTCTTACATGATAAAATAAAAGAAGTCAAAAACGAAACATTTAAATCTTAGTTGAGTAATCTTTCTGCAACGAAAGACACCGATTATTCGCTGTGGAAGGCTACAAAACAAATGAAAAGGCCTAGAGCCTATGTACCACCAATTCGTTAAGAAGATGGATCATGGGCACGTTCTGACCAAGACAAAGCTGAAACGTACGCACGTCACCTGGAACGTGTATTCCAGCCGAACAATATCGTCTCTGAACTTAATACAGAACAGTGTCAACCATTGTCCGAAATACGTGAAAAAATAAATCACTTCACACCAATTGATATTGCAAAATAAATCAATATGAATATCAATCTAAAAAAACCATCGGGCGATGACCAAATAAACCCAAAAATACTGAAAGTATTACCCAAAATGGCGATGATTCACTTAACACACATCTTCAATGGCATTCTGCGTACAGAATACGTTCCTAAAAATTGGAAACAAGCTCAAGTTATAATGCTACTTAAACCAAGAAAGCCACCTGAACAAGTAACTTCATACAGACCGATATCGCTTCTCCCAAGTTTATCAAATTTATTCGAAAAATTACTTTTAAAACGATTAAAATCGATAATAGAAGCAAGACAGCTTATTTCTGAGCACCAGTTCGGGTTCCGGAATAAACACTCAACAATCGAACAGGTCCATCGTGTCACCAACATGATAAACAAGGCACTGGAAGAAAAAAAAATATTGTTGTGAAGCCTTCCTTGATGTTGCACAAGCTTTTGATAAAGTTTGGCACAAATGATTACTTATTAAGCTACGAGAACAGATGCCGCATACTTGGTGCGCACTCATCGAATCCTATCTATCTGATCGTCATTTTAGAATCATTCACGAAGAAGCAATAACTGACTGGAAAAACATATCAGTTGGAATACCACAAGGCAGTGTCCTCGGACCTATCTTGTACTTACTCTACACTGCCGATATTCCAACTAACAACTATTCAAAGACAGCCATGTTTGCCGACGATACAGCAATATTGGCAACTGATAAAGACCAGCAGACTGCGACTGATCATCTTAAACGGAAAATCAATAACGTCTCCAACTGGACCAAGCGTTGGAAAATCAAAATTAATTGTGAAAAATCGCTGCCGTAAATTACACTTTGCGTAAGTGTGTCAATATCCCAGTATTTTTGAATCGACAGATCATCCCACTGAATGATTTTGCAAAATATCTAGGAATGCACCTCGACTCACGCTTAAACTGGAAACATCATGTTCGCCAGAAAAAACTGCAAATTAAAGAGAAATTAAGGAAACTTTATTGGTTGATCGGAAGACACTCCGAACTAGACCTTTCAAGCAAACGCCATTTCTACGTAACGATAATTAAACCATTATGGACCTATGGAATACAACTGTGGGAATGTGCCAGTAGGTCCAATATTGAGATCATTCAACGCTGCCAAAACATCGCCCTTCGTACTATTGCCGCAGCATACTGATACGACAAAAACAACATTATTCATCGAGATCTGATGATGACTTCTGTCCAGGACGAGGTCACCAAGTCTGCCCAAAAACACGAAATACGGCTAGATCAGCACTCCAATCCAGCTGCAATTCAACTACTTGATAACTCTCAAAACATAAGGCGTCTCAAACGCCGAAGACCATATGACTTAATATAAAATATTAGACTAAGACCGGGATCTCTCCACTGGGAGTGATAACCCAAACACGTTATTGTATATATTTACCAAAATATTACTCATTAATGTTTAGCATATATGTACACCTTTGAAATGTATTGATACTGATCGTTATAATAAAAGCCTTCGGGCAGTTTACAAAAAAAAAAATTAAATATTATGTTTTTAACTTGTTAATGATCAGCCATGTTTATAACCTATGGTTATAGACAATGGAATAATTATTTTCTAGGACTCTTTCTATATTATGTATTTATAAATATAAAGCAAAAAATTATAGATGGTAGTGATAATAAAATAATTACAGAATTATATAATATAAACTTTCTAAATGTGTTTACTTACTTGAATATCTGGATGAATGGCTAATAATAAAAGACAAAAACATACAGTAATAGCACCAGTTTCAATGCCCTGAAAGTTAAATTTATAATTAATATTGAAGCAGTTCTTTAACAAATTACTTGCTAAAGAAAAACATACAGCGTACAACATTGTGACCACCTCATCTTCAATATCTTTATCAGAAAAATTTACACCAGCTTCTTTCAATTCTAATAAAATGTCTAAAAACAACTTCGATTGTTTTTCTATATCAGTTACAAATATAATAAAACGAATAATATAATTTAATTATTACTCAATATATTTACTATAGATAATAACTCACTTTCGCCTCCATTAATAGAATGATCTAAATCATTTGTTTTATTTGCTATTTTCCACTGTGCGTATGCTTCTTTTTTTTCTTTGATTATCTAAACGTTTAATATATATTTCATTCAACTCTAATGTCTTGAGTAGAGCTTGAGATCTATTTTTGAACCTTACTTGATTTGGAAAATTTTTCGTTTTCTTGTAGATATTTTGCAAACCTTTAAGTTTTAGATAAATTGAAAACACGAAATCTGGATAAAGCCATGGACTGTACGCCCTCGTAGCATCTAATTCTGATACTCTAAAATTAATCCAGATTAAAGTATATAAACTGTGTGTAAAATATGATATTTTAATAATTAACTTTTACTTAGTCAAGGTGTTCATAAAATCCATATCATTATTTAACTGTGTATTAATATGATAACCCATCATTGTTTCTGAGCACATGAAATGTATATCATTTACATTATTAAGTAAAACAATGATTCAATACGAATAATGTACTTACGACAAATTGTATCAACAGCATTCGGTGCAATATAGTCCCAGAGATCAAATGGTTGTATTTTACCCACTTTTTTATTTAAATTTTTAATCATAATTTCGTTTTTCTGTTTAAATACAGGAAGAAACTGATTCAAGACGTTGGCGTTGAATACAGGAGAAATTAAACGACGATGTACTCGCCATTTATCAACTAAAATGATTAAAGAAATTAAATCAAAATTTATATCATCAAGTTCATTCAAAGGAAATTAATATTATTTATTAAAAACTAATATTTTAATTTTAATTTCACCCCTTTCTTCTATTTAAATTTCATAGTAGCATTTAATAATTGCTATCAATTAATACAAACTGAACTTACGAGGAGCTGAGAATAATCCATCACCGCCAATGTTCTTAAAAAATTTATAAAGATATCCTTTTTCAAGAGCCTTGGAACTATTTAATACAATCTATAAAAAAAAACCCTATTAAATTGAGTAAATAGATTTCAGATATTACAAATTAATATTTATTTGAAATTTATTTTTATTATTGTTGGTTAAAGAGTTAAAAACTTAAGATAATTAAAAACTGTATGAATGAAAAATTCGCCTATTACTAAACAAGTTATTCAGTTTAATTTTTTGTATATTGAAAGGAATGTATCGAATTGGCGAGTTTTAAATTGTTTCGTAAGGAATGTTGGATTGTACAATTTGTGAATTATAGCGATTGTAAGTCGAATAATATTTATTTTATAATAACAAATTATGTCAATACAATTTATGAATGATAATAATAATATGAATTGTTTAGTCGTAAATCGAACAGTTAATTTTACACGATATGGTACAACTGATAGATAATAATAAGTAGATGAAAGTATTACGATTGCGTGAAAACGCGATACACAACGGATGGACCCGAAGTGGCAACGAGAGAGAAAGAGAGAGAGAGAGAGAGAGAGAGAAAGAGCACAAATGGGCAGAAACAGAAATAGCAACGAGAAAGATAGATCAACAACTCACTGTCAAAAACAGTGTGAACTCGACGCGCAGTGTATCTACGATATGATGCCGGAATGGCTCCAACTATCACACCAGGGAGATACACCACACGTGGAGTCGGGGGGTGGGCTACCTTTCCAAGTCACGTAAGTCAGCCAGGGTAGGTCTTACTGTGACTACGAAAAGGTAGTGAATGGGGCCTTTTGGTTGTGTGATGATCGCTTATATTGGCGGTGAGCCGCCGTACGTTAAAAATACCGAAATTAGATATAACAGATGGGATATCAGTACAGAGTGATGATGATACAATTAAAAAAACCTAACCAGTCGGGGGATTGCCGGTAGAAGTGAAAACTTCTTAAGCACGTTGGGCACCCCGTAAGAAAGCATTTGCGGGTGAGGAAAAAAGTATGAAATCGCGACACCGCCACCGCCACCGAGAGTACGTGTATATATATACTGTGGTATATACTGTTATACTTAAGTGTGAGCTTGTATGTGTATATATACTAGAACAATTTCACTTCGATTTTAAAAATTTTGTAATGCTTAGGAAATAATGTACCACGAATTGTTTTATTTATCAATATAAAATACTATACATAATTATTTCAGTTATTTTACATAAAAGAAAAAAAAAATTACATGTCAAAATTATTACAAATGCTTTACAAAAATGAGTTAAAGTACACTCAGAAAAATCAATTTCCATCCATCATTTCACCAACTCTTGCACCATCATCACTGCTAGCATCATTGCCAATTTCTAAAACTGATACAATCGGTTTATGGTAGCTAAAGTATGATACAAACAATTTTGATTCGAATTTATTCAAATATCTTGTAAAGACCGCATCAATAGTAGTTTTGTATCTTGTTGTGCTAAGATTGCGATCATTTGACATGTTCAAACCAAATTCATTTTTGAAAAAATCCAATAATGGTAGATTTTTATCGTTTGCAAAGTTTATATTGAAATCCCCACTCAAAATCATTGGCAAATCATCTAATCTTTTTCCAATTTTTTGGTGAAACAATGCAGATGCGCCATGAGAATAAATAAATAAATTTTCATAAAAGAAGTTTCGTATAGCACGCAATGAATTATGAGTAGAAATGTAAACGGCAACCATAATGATGAATTGATTATCGCTGCAGTGGCAACGACTTATACACATATCGCCGATATCAGAAGTAGAAGTGTTAAACATCGTGGCGTATTTGGCATGCACATCCATATAATTTGTGCAATAATGAACTGTGTCGGTATTTTGATATATAGCTACTCCTCCTGCTGGACGATTATTTCTTCTGAAACTCGCCACAAAGTTAAAATTTGGAATGTCAATTTTTTCGTCGTTACCCATATGAGTTTCTGATAATATTAATACATCGTCTTTTGTTATTAAATGATGCATAGTGTGAAACAAAATTTCTCGCTGTTCCTCGTTTGTTCTGCGCATAAGCGCATTAAATTCCGGATAAGGTAAGATATTCTCTTTTTTTTTTAGCAATTGCTCCGAGTCTGTCAAACAAAGCGAGTCGTAAATCATCATTTAAATCGGCGTTTGGATTGTCATAAAATTCAGCAAATGGATTTTCAGCAGGAATTAAACCAACAACGTCGTTGACCTCCTCTCCATCAAGGGGAACATTTTCACGGCATAACTCTCTGCAAATTTGTAAAGTTTTTCGATGTCGATATCTGATTCGAACTCTTTTCTCCGCTCTAGAATAAGCGCTTCACTTTCTTCGTATAACTCAAGATATCTTGATTCCGCAATAATTTCGGATTCTTCATGACGGAAAGGAAGGTGCAATGTAACCATTTCTCTACGATACTCGTTATAATCTGAACCCATATCATAATTTCGGTATCTTATAACTTTAGGTTATTCTCTAAGTACATAGTCACCTTTGTTATTTAGAAATATTTGTAATATTTAGAAACAAACTGAGCAAGAGAAATATCCTCTAAATATTCAGGTCGTTTCTCATATTTATCGAACCAATTTTCCTTCCATATGTCGGTTGAGTCATCCTCTAATTCACTCAATTCTTTCATCGTTTTTCTTATTCTTTGCCTTTCGACTGGCCATATGGTTGGTATATACACAACAATTATTGAACTTTTTGACATTGGCTCTCTCAGCAAATACCACGCAGCCTCTTGACTTGCCATTTCGGTGTGGTTTAAAAGATTGATGCTGATATTTTTAGTAATGTCGAACAAATTAAACTCAAGATGTTCATCCATTACTTCAAGTATTTTTCTCTGTAAATTGCTAACACCTCTATTAGTTTTATTAACATATTCTACCACGTAGGCTGCACAAGAATATTCTTCAGTTATGAATTGGAAATCTGTGTTTGATTTGACTACGTTGAATGGATTAAATGGATAATGCCATTTTTCGCAAAGTTGACGTTTTGGAAAAACTCGAGGTCTATTAATTCCCGCTCTAATAATATTAATATATTCTTCATCCGTAGCAATATCATTTTCAGCGTAAAATGATTGAAAATCATTATATTCGTAATTTTCCAAGTTTTTTCGTATTACATTATATTTAGCCTTGTAATGTTGAAAACCATCTTCTGTATCGGGCATAAGAGTCAAAATCATGGTTGCTTTGGCTGGCATAAAAGGGGCGTAAATCGACATTTTTGTTGTTGTCTTGATGCTATACCTTTATAACAAGTAAAAGTATGCTTATGAGTTTGTAATCGGATTTCACCAGAAACATCCGCAGCGCATACTGATATGAGAAAATCTATGAGATCCATAGCTTTATTATAATCTCTACCAAGAGCGTCTTCCGGGGCATTAGCTAACCAAGCTAAAATATGCGCGTGTGGACTACCTCTATGTTGGAATTCTATTCTTTTGAAATAATGCAAAATTCTATATTTTTTAAATGGACTGTGCCTTTTCGACTGCAATATTTTCAAAAGAACATTGACTAACTTATTAAAGTATATAGCGCATGTTACGGCATCTTCATTAATAAGAGTGCTTTTTTCAATAAAATGCAAATCTGCAGCTTCTTCAGCAGACAGAGACTCTTTATTTTTCAAATTATGCAACAATTTTAATAATGTAGGCCATCCAATTTCATTAGCGCTTATGGTAAAGAAAACGGTTGACTTACCATTTTGTCGAATCATGGCAAAAAGATCTCGTTTTCTTTCTGCCCAATAGTATGCTGAATTCGGGATTGAGCAAAGAAATAGCAAATTAGTTTCAATGCAGCCATGAATATAATCAGCAGATTGTATTTGCTCTTTAGTTATTGTTATCCCTTCACCTACATGCTTGAATGCGATACTTAGAGAATCCTTAATTCTTATTCTCATTATTTTCATAGCCATGTATAATAAGTGTTGAAGAGTTACTCCTCGTCTATCAGATCTCCTAAGTTCACTCGTTGCCATCATGAAGGGTGTGACTTACACGCCACGGCGGAATTCTCTGAATTTACCCAAATATATTTGCGGAAATGATAATTCTTCAGCGTGCTCGTCAAATAGCAAACTCTTTGGAATCATGCCTAGAAATAAAAGAAAATTTTTGTTTTGTATTTTCTTTATCAATCAATTTCAATGAAAATGAAAATAAAAAATTACCTTCTTCTGGAGCGACTCTTAAATACAAATCGTCATTCCACATATTAATGTTTGCTGTTGTGCCATTTAACTTTCATCAATAGGTATATGTTCTAAAATGTCATTGTCTCCATCTTCATCAAACATAATTTCATCTTCAACGTTATAACTTCCATCGTTCAAAAAATTATCATCAACTGAAACGCCGTATGATTGGTAAAGAGGAGTATCTTTTAAATATCGTAATCAAACCTTTATATTTCTTTTCTTGACGATACCATATACGTAGCTGGATTTGTGAATTTTCTTTCTTTTAATATGAACTGTTATGGCATGATCATCATCCACATGTCTTGGTAACAAATTCACCATTGTATTTACTTCTATAGGAACATTTATCACCTGTCCATAAATTCCATATTGGCCGTGACATGCCGAAGCCTACGAATTTGCATAAATGGAATCCTTGGAGATATAAGCCTTTCAGTTACCAAGTCCAAAGGAAAGTCTTTAAGACAGTCTGGAACTGGTGGATACTTGAATCCATTGTAAACAGATAGTGATGGGACACGTTGCTTTTGAATTGCTGTAGAGCAAGTAAAACATACTTTTATTTCCTGTATGTTAATGTCTGAGAGCAATGTTCTTATAAATGCAATATTTCGAGTTGTTCCATTATTCCGCAAATACTTTAAATCATTTTTAAACCACAGTCTATCACAAATGTCACAAACATAACCAAATTCATTTTCAACAAAATCTTTTTCAAAATGTCGATGAGCAGAGGAATTCTGTTCAAATGCAGAGTATGTTTGAATAAGTGTATTAGATGATGATGGGTCAACAACTTGCAATAGAGAATGCCTTTCTTGTACACTGGCTTCGATAGGATCGTTTTCTTCAATTTGAGAACTATTGATAACTGGTGGTACATATGGAATATTTCGGGTGGACGGGCCTGCAATTTGTGAAGTATGGATGACAGGTGCTACATATGGCACATCTCGGGTGGACGGGCCTGCAATTTGTGAAGTATGGATTACAGGTGGTATATATGACACATGTCGGGTGGACAGGCCTGCAATTTGAGAACTATGAATAATCTGCGATACATTCGTCCGATTAGGAATAGTTGATGTTAATAAATGTGACGTTCTTATTTTATCTCGATAATGTTTACATTTTTCAATGTTTTTTTGTATTTTTATATCTTTTTCTCCTGCATAATTCATTTCTGAATCAGAAGTATTTTGTGAAGAATGAGCATCAATAGGCAGAGCAGCCATTTTTTTCTTTTTATTTTCTCTGTACCGTTTATACTTTTCACTATTTTTTTGCAATCTTTCTTCTTTTATCTTCTTATCATCACACGTGTCATCAATCTTCCTTTTTCTGGAGTTTTCTTCCTGAGAATCACTCGAATTCTCTTTTTTTTCTATATTTTAGAGAAATCTAAAATGGAAAATCATACTGCAGTATGTTTCAAATAAAGATAAATATAACAAAACTTTTATTATTTTTGAATATTAACTATGCAATATTTTAAATAAAAGTTTAATTATGCAGGCTTTCCGTAAATCATTAAAATTGTTTAAAAATTCTTCTTCAAATATTTTAAAAATTAATAATAAAAATTTACGAATTTTAATTATATGACACGCAAAACTTTTATTATTTTATAATATTTTTGATGCAATATTTTCAACAAAAGTTGAATTAAATTTCAAATTAAGCGCTCACTTTTATTATTTTTGAATATTAACTATGCAATATTTTCAATAAAATTTTAATTATGCAGGCTTACCGTAAATCATTTAAATTCTTTAAAAATTCTTCTTCAAATATTTTAAAAATTAATAATAAAAATTTTCGAATTTTAATTATACGACACGCAAAACTTTTATTATTTTATTATATTTTTGATGCAATATTTTCAACAGTATACTCAGTATACTGATTGAAAAGCAACAAAAGGCATGCTCGCACACACACACCAGCTATAAATATTTTCCTCCACGTGTTTACTTTTATAATATTTTATAATATTTTATATGTAATACATAAACATCAGTACTTCGCATTGATGAATTAAAATTAAAGTATGAATTAAAATAGCACAAATGGTAGCTATTCAAATTAAACTGAACTTTCCAATTTTTTGATGTGTTTATGCTCTCCTGCACATATGCACGCGCTATGATACGGCACATTGCTTGCGGCTACCCAAATTGGATAAACTATTTTTATATTGATGAATATTAACAGTATGTATAAAAGCACGTGCTTACACTGCGTGAACTATGTATATACTAATATTAATGTACTTAGCTTAGATGTATAAAAGCAGGCGGGCGTTGTTGTTTTCCCGTAACTGCCGTCTACTGCGCGCGCAGCTTTGATACACTAATGTATATACCACAGTACATATATATTATATATATACATATATATATTATATTATATTATATATATATATATAATTATATTATATTATATTATATATTATATACTCGCGGTGGCGGTGGCGATGGCGGTGTCACGAGATCATACTATTTTCCTCACTCACAAATGCTTTCTTATACGGGGTGCCCAACGTGTCTAAAGAAGTTTTCACTTCAATAATAACGGAACAAACAATTAGGTATAACGGTACCTACAGCTTTTGATAGCGGTGTTTGAACAATTGATACAAAAAATATACAGATATGATATTACATTTAAGTCGCAAACATAAATATTTAATTTATTATATATATATTAGTAAAAACTATTACTTGCACATCTTCTGGTTTCATTAATACTACTACCAAAAATGAAGCCCAACCAACTTTGAATGGTTCGGGACCAAACTGCTCGGAGATTCTACGTAATTTGTCCGCCACTTCTGAAAGCTCATAAAGTAATATATGTTATATTATAAAATTTACATTCCATTTGTTCCTTGACAACTTCAATCAGTGGCGGATTTAGGGGAGAGCTGAGTGGGCTGCAGCCCAGGTGCTTCCACAAATTCGGGACCCCTTCAATTTTATGGTATTTAAATGAGCATACAAAAAAAATATTTTATTTATATTTATTTTTTTTATTTTATTTTTTTTAATTGAAAATAAACAATTTATGCTAGTGGAGCACAATAAGTAAATATGATGATAATTTACAGGTGAGATATGATTAATATGAGGAGGGAGGCCATCCATTGATAGAACCCAACGTGAAGTTTTTTATTGGGGATTTATTTGAGTAAGTCTCTTTTTCGTTTCAACCGACGTATAGGAATTCCAGGAAGAGTTTTGCATGAGAATGATGAGATTTTTGGGTTTGGATGAGTAGATAATTTAGAGTAGTGTTTTGAAGCTAACTGGTTGACTGTTTTAATGTTTATGAATTATTAATAACTAATCGTGCGTTAAATTTATTTGTGTTGGAACCACGGTTCCATAACAATGAATATAACAATTTTCTATCAAGATCAAAATTATAATTTAGATTTTATTACTGGTTGTTAACTTCACTAAATGTACATAAATATAAAATGCTCTGGTTAAATATTCGTTATGTATAATGTTCTGTTCTAATACGACTGTCTAACCTCCTCCCTGTGTGTCGGCCTGCGACCCAGCCGGACGCCGAATCGCCTGGATTCCTGAAGACGAGCCGTCGACCAACACACTATTCCTACACTGCTAATATTATATTATGTGACAACATAATATAATATAATATTATTCAGGGGTTCACAATATCGTATAAGTAGTTATGTGACAAGCCTTTTCTTTTTTATAATAACAACAGACACTTTTTTATTTTATTTTTATTATTATTGTTTTCTTATATAATTGTATTATATTCATCATTACCAGAGCTCGGGACTTATAGCACTTAAAATCATTAAAATAAGCGCTTAAAAAAGCTGAGGGTAATTGGTCTTTTTGGTATTAAAACAGTCTTTCCATTACCACAGCCCGTTAAGATTTTGCACTCGAGAAATGAACTTCTCAATTTTAGATTCTGAACGGAGTGAAGAATGTATTGATTTTACAATGATGTGTGTTTTTTTTTTTTTTTTTTTTTTTTTGTGTCTGTCGACACGTTTTGGGGCAGTTAAAATGCTTCGATTGCCTTATGTAGCAACTTTTCTGAAAGGAAAGTGAATCTATTTGGTACTTTGAGGGGGTCAAAAGTTAAAAATTTCCAATATTTTTTAAATGCGACGGGAAAAACCATAAAAAAATTTGGGAAAAACGGGAGTTTTTACGCAAAACCAGTTTTCGACATAATCAAATTTTTTATTTTGCTATAACTCAAAAACTAATCGATGTAAATACTTGAAATTTTCACCAAATGTTTAGATTAGCGTTCTCTATACACCATTAAATTTTCAAAGTATTTTGACTTTTATTAAGCTATTTATAGACAATTGAAATTTTCAATTTTTTTAAAAATTTTTTTTTTAAATAACGATAAAATTTTTTTGGCTGCCTAGAAAATCTTGAAAATTTAATACAAGGCTTCTTATAAGTTGTTCCTTAACTGATAAAAAAAAATCTAAAATCGTGAGTCACAATTTTTTTTTAAAGGGCTCAAAGTTCCAATTTATACGAAATATGTAAAAATCACGATAATTTGCAAGTTATTTTGTAGATAAAAATTCATAAAATTTTTTCTGTTCATATTTACGGTTCAAAATTTTAACACAAGGTTATCTATAAGCTACTCTTCAAAAATCTTTAAAAAAATTTCTACCGGAATTAGAGGAAAAAATTTTATGACTGTTTGAAATTTAAATATTTACGAAATTGCATAAAATAGCGATTTATTCTCAAACGATTTTAAATATTTTTTATAATTCAAAAAGTATAAGTCGCAGATTTTTGAAATTTCTACCAGTTGTTAAGATTGGTATTTCCTTTATGTCATATTTTTTTCAAAATATTATATTGATTTTTAAGCCACTTATAGGCATTTAAAATATTCGATTTTTTTACATTTTTTTTTTATAATCGGTGATAAAAAAAATTTGGCTCGTACAAAATACTTAAAAATTTAATAGAAGATTCCACAGAAGTAGTTCTTAAAGTCATTCAAAAATTATTAAAATCCATAGGCACAATTTTTTTTTATAAGCGTTTGAACAGCGAATATTGACATAAAATTACATGTAAAATATAATATAATGTATAATATTCTACACTGACAAAGATATCGGTTTTTTTTAAAATGCTCTAACTCAAAAATGAAAAACCGCAACAACTTGAAATTTTCACCAAATCTTTATATTGACGTTCTCTATACATGGTTAAGATTTCAAAGTATTTTGACATATTTTGACTTATTTATAGACAATTTAAATTTTCGATTTTTGTAAAATTTTTGTTTTTAAACATCTATAAAATTTAATTGGTTGAGCGAAAACTCTTGAAAGTTTTATACTAGGTTTATAATAAGTTAAACTTATCTTAACTAAAAAATATCGGTGATCGGTTAACTCAATTTTTTTTTATAAACCCTTAATGCTCAAATTTGTATAAAATGTGTAAAAATCACGATAATTTGCAAGTTATTTTGTAGGTAAAAATTCATAAAATTTTTTCTGTTCATACTTAAGGTTCAAAATTTTAATACTAGGTTATCTATAAGCTACTCTTCAAAAATCTTTAAAAAAATTTCTACCGGACTAAGAGGAAATATTCTAATTTGAAATTTTTATCAGCTGTTATGATTGGTATTTCTTTTATGCAATATTTTTTTCAAAATATTATATTGATTTTTTAGCCACTTATAGGCATTTAAAATATTCGATTTTTTTACAATTTTTTTTTATAATCTGTGATAAAAAAAATTTGGCTCGTACAAAATACTTGAAAATTTATTCGAAGATTCCACAGAAGTAGTTCTTAATGTCATTCAAAAATTATTAAAATCCATAGGCACAATTCTTTTTTATAAGCGTTTGAACAGCGAATATTGACATAAAATTACATGTAAAATATAATATAATGTAGAATGTTCTAGACTGACAAACTATATCGCTGTATGCAACTGCCAACCCATCCTAATTGAAAAATATATTTATCGTTTCAAAATAAAATATACTTTTTACAATGTTTATAAATAATAATGTATTATATCCTAGACAAACATATGAACTCCGTTCAGAATCGTTATTCGTATACAATGATATCTATCATTGCATTCAAATTTAACAAATCCATTATAATAATGACCTATCCTATAAGCGAGGTGCACTCCACCCCTAACTGTACAGCAGAGCGAGGCCCATCCGGTTCTTTTTTTTTTTTTTGTTTTGTAGTCTTGTACCGTTGCAAAGTGTGGGTCTGCTCAAATTTCTCATTAAAATAATAGGTGCCCTTATTTTTAAAAATAGTGTATGGGGTGGGACTCCAGAAGACGTTTAAGAGTTAAAAAATTCAGTTGAGAAATGGGCTGCATCCTCCTTTCTAAAACTATATCAACTGAATAGTACATTTATGATTGTGCGTCAAACCTTAGATAAAATCAAATTATTTAATTTGTCAACTTGCTCATTTGTTGGTAACAAAATAACCCTTTCCTGAAACCATTTTAGTGTTATAGAAGATATATTTTGAATGTTCGGGTACACGTTTTGAATCAATTTTCTTATAGTGGGTACTGAATTATAGAAACTTTTAATATTTATTTTATCATTCGTTGCTTGAAATTCGCTATTGCCAATGTAAATCTTTGGCAAAATGTATATTATCTTGACCGGTACATAACACTCTCATATTAGTTTGAAGTTCTAATATTTTTATTTAAGACCATAAATAAGATTTTTTCAAAAACGCATTTAATTCATCAGCTCTTGCCCCTCTTGCAATCACAGGCAAGATCTGACGAAAGTTTTCAGAGAACAACACTATGTAGCCACCCATAGTGGCAACCCATGGCTATTATTATGATGCCAGTTTTGCATCTTTCTATCTAAAGCATCAACTAAAGTTTTTTGAGACATTGACGCTTCGTCTCAAATAATTAGACTACAGTCCTGCATCAATTTACCAGTACCACTTTACTTTTAAACGTTACAAACACTTATAGCATCGTCACTATTTCATTTCAAAGGATGTTAAAATGTAGAATGAGCTGATTGGCCGCTTACTAATAGCGTAGCTGCAATGCCAGATGATGCTACCACAAGAGCAATTTTTCCACAAATTTTACTTTTGCAAGAATTAAATTTATCAAAAAGTTTTACCCGTTACCCCAAGGAGCATCAAAAAATAATATGCTGCCTTCATTATTCTTCTTCTTCTTTGTAATCGACCATTAAGATCATACATTCAAACATACATCTTGCCATTTCACTCTATCCATCGCTATGATATTCCATTCGGCCCTTGGATTTATTGTTTGTACGTCCTTCCTGACTTGGTCTTCCCATCTTAGTCAGGGTCGTCCTAAGGGTCTCTTTCCTTGAGGAGTCCCACATTGAACCATTCGTATTAGAGTTCCTTCTTTTCTCCATGCATGTCCTGCTCATTGGAGTCTCCTTTTTTTAATTTCTCTAATTATATCAGGCATTTGGTACAACTGTTTAAGTTCCTCGTTTTTTCGAATTCTCCATTCCCCTGTGGTATCGTCTATACATTGTCCAAAGATTCTTCTTAATATTTTTCTTTCAAATATCAGTAATCTGTTTTGATCTAATTTCCGTAACATCCATACTTCACAACCATACATTACCACTGGACGGATGAGGGTGCGATACAGTTGTATCTTGAGGTTCTTCGATATCTTTCTAGCCTTTAACACATTGCTTAGTCCGTAGTAGCATTTATTACCTGATTGAAGTATTGCTTTTATTTCAGTAAGTTCATCGTTTTTCTCCGTCAGAATTGATCCCAAATATTTGAACTCTTTCACTCTCTGAAACTTATACTGTCCAACTTCTAAAAAAGGGTGGACATGATCCGCGACCTCTCTTCTCTGCATGATTAGGGACTCCGTTTTTTCAGCATTTATTTCTAAACCTATTCTTTTTGCCGTATCTAGAAGTTTTCCTGCTTGCTCCTTGAGATTTTCCTTATTTTCCGCAAGTAATACTATGTCGTCTGCGTAGACCAATACTCCTATTATGCAACCACCCAGACGTATTCCGTTTTCTTCAATACGGCTCTCCCTGATGACCTTTTCTAGCGCAATATTAAATAGTATGGGTGACAGAGTATTCCCTTGTCTCAAACCAGTCGATACAGATACCCCTTGTGATAAAATATTGCAAACTTCGATCTTAATTTCCGTGTGTAGGATGTTTGCTTTTATCAGATTAATTAATTTCTGGGGTAATTTGAACTGTCTTAGCACATTCAGCAGAGATCCTCTATGTATGGAATCATACGCCTTCTTGAAATTAATAAATAGTACATGTACTTCTCTGTTAAACTCCCACATTTTTTGGAAAATTTGTTTCAGAATAAAAATCTGATCAGTGGTGGATCTATTTTGTCTAAAACCCGCTTGGTAATCTCCTAAAATATCTTCTGCCCATGGCTTAATTCTGTTTAATATACATTTAGATAGCACTTTGTAGGTAACGTTTAATAGAGCGATACCTCTATAATTATCACACACCTGCTTATCTCCCTTTTTGTGTATAGGGTGTATCAACGCTGCTTGCCATTCCTCCGGAATCACTTCTTTTTCCCAAACTTCTTTTATTAGTTCGGCTACATATTCAAGCAAGCCATTTCCAATGTTTTTTGGTAACTCTCCAGGTATACCATCCTCTCCGGGTGCCTTATGGTTCTTTAAGTTTCTTATATGTTCTTGAATTTCTTCCTTACTCGGTCCTAGGCAGATTGTATCATTATTTTCTATATTCTCCAAGTGGAATAAAGTATCTGGTGTATTACAGTTCAGCAGCTGCCTAAAATAGTTCGCCCATTTATTCGCTATATCTTCTTTAGATGTGATTAGCGTTCCATCATCATTTTTGAGCACTTTCTCTGGCTGTTTATATTTCTTACTTAGGAAGTTAACTTTTTTATATAGGTCTCTTGTATTGTGACAAGCAAAATCTTGCTCTGCCTCCTTAATTATTTTCTTTTTTCGCATCTTAATATGTTACTCGTTTCCCGTTGTCTCATTTTTAATCTTTCCAACTTCTCCACATTCCTTCATTATTAGTATTGTTAATAGGCGACATCACTGAATCATACACAATTCTTTGTTCACGGTTTAATTGATTTTCGTTTTGAATTGATAGTAATAGTTGGTATTGATCATAATGTCTCTCTCTTAAACATTGAATATTAATTGTTGTTCGGTTTATGTTTATCGGTAAAGAAAAACCAAAATGTACTATAGATTTTCCCGATAAAACTTCCACTTGTTTTACATTACAGACAAAATATTTTCAATTAAAATACATTTATTTTGAGAAAAGATCAAAGGTATTTCATTATTGGAATTAGTACAATAACACAATAAGTTCGGGTCGTTCAGGATTTCTTATTTATAGGGCTCCGAAGTTGTAGGAGCTAAAAAAAGCAAAATATGTATGCAAATATGCACGAAAAAATAGCAACATATGTGTATAAAATATGCGTTATCTGTCGCACCGGACCGACCAAACCGGTATGCCAGCCATTCAAAAGCCATTTGCGGAGATATCGATGTTCGAGAACATTCGATTCCCCCCCCCCCGGCCCCCCGCCTGGCACGACCTTTTTTCGCCTATCAATCGGCTTGCCATCGGGACCTAAGCACTCCGCTCCGTGTGTCGCGAGAGTGCGGAACGGACCTACGAGTCGCCGAACGTGTGTATTTGGGTTTTCGTGGTGCTTCGCATAGTGTTCGCGCTCCTGAAATTGCGACGCGTTTGTTTTGTTGTCGTCAATCGTCCAACTTCGGGTGGATCCACCGGCCATTACTTTTTGTTACGTGGTGTAAACCGGGCAGTTCACACGTGAGCGGATTAAACGGCGGTCATCTGGCGGATTTTAGTGGTCGTCGCACGTGCCTTTAGGACGGTCGCGTGGGCGCAACCAATCGACACTAAACCGTCCCAAGTACGGACTTGTAATACTCATATATTTGTGTATTTTTTATTATTATTATTATCATCATAATTGTGGTAATTATTATTTTTATTATATTTGGAACCTTTAGACTAGTGCTCATTAATTGGTTTTAGTTGATAATATTTAATGTAATTTTTTTGTATTATAACAACACTCGGACGCCCGTACATTTTTTATGTTATCCACCTCCTTAATAATATAGGTTGGGAATCAGTACAACTTTTGTTGTTTATTTATTCAATTTGAGGTTACCCTCGTCCTTACTATCTGATTGCAATTACTTGAGTGTAAACGAATCGGTCGATTTACCTCTGGGTCGACAGTGAAGATTTGTGCTTACAATATGCATGAGAATGTTGTAAAATATGCATTAAAAATGTTAAATATGGGAAAAAAAATATTCTGAATTTAAAAAAAAAAAATCTAATGTTGTTAATAAATTAATAATATACACAAAAACTATTTATAACTAGAAAAATGTATAATTGGTTTGCATTTTAACAATCGGGGGTGTATGTTGACAGCCTGCTCGAGGCCACCCCTGCCACTTGCTTTATTCCCCCCGGGATAAATAAGTCGACCAATAGCCAACGACCTGACCGTTGTCCATCGCTTTATGCGATCACACAACATGAATGCAAATCCAAACTCCACTAAAACTAGCCCTTATAAGGGCTGTGACAACGGTCTTGGTCACTCTGATCAATCTAACCAAACAAGCAACATAATTATAATACAAATCAACGTTGAAGGATTAACAAGAGCTAAGCATAGGTGGAGATTTGATTGAATTTTAGGGGGGGCTTAAATGTCAATTGTTGCAAAATAAGTACCTATTTTAATATTTTACACTACGAAATGTAATAATTTTGATCTTTTTAGGGGGGCTAAGCCCCCCAAGTCCCCCCCCAATCACCGCCTATGGAGCTAAGTGTGAGTATCTGCAAAAGTTAGCAGCAGACCAGAGTGCAACTGTCCTATCCCTACAAGAAACTCACATCCCAATTAACGGTAACAGTAACAACTACCAGATTCCTGGATTTAAACTAGCCTGCTATCATAACCACAATAAATACGGATTAGCCATCTTCATCAAGTCAGAAATAACCAAGTACAATCTGATCCCTAGCATTGTATCCGGGCACACTGCCACAATAGGAGTAGTCATCGATGATTTACATATCTATAACACCTACAAGCCTCCAAATCATAAGTGGGAAAAAGATGCGTTTCTTAAAATTAAAAGTCCAGCGCTGCTCACCGGCGACTTTAACAGCCACAACACAACCTGGGGTTACAACACCACTGATGAACCAGGTGAAGCGCTTCTAGAATGGATCTCATCATCTGACCTCTACCTATTACAAGACCTCAAAGGACCACACACGTTTTGGTCAGCCAGGTGGAAAAAGGGATGTTACCCAGACCTCACACTGGTCTCGCTTGACGATGATGGTTTGCCTTATCCAACGGAGAGATCAATTGCAGGCTCCTTCCCTAATAGTCAACATAAGGTTATCGTGATAAAAACCGGTTTCAATCTACACTTAAATAGCTCACGTCCAGTTTCTAGGTTTAATTTCCAAAAAGCCAACTGGAAAGGTTTCAGGGACTATCTGGAAGAAAATGACAATCGAATACTAAAAACTTTAAATGCCTAACTCGCTTCATAGGACTGATGCATAAGTCAGCCAGAAGAAATATACCTAGAGGCTTTCACAAAAACTATTTACCAGGTTGGAATAAGGAGACTAATATACTTATAAAATATAATAATATACAATGAATACATCCAAGATCAAACTATGGAAAAGGGAAAAAAGCTTCTTGCGTCTTTGGATCAGACCAGACAACAAAAATTGATCGAAACTATGGAGAAGCTTGACATGAAGAAGAGTAGCCGCGAGGCATGGTCGCTTCTCAAAAGACTGGAAGGAAAGATTTCAAATAAAAATACTCAAGTGCCCGTCAAAGCCCAGGCGATAGCTGCTATGCTGGTGGCAAACTCAAAAGGTATAATTGAAAAAGAACAAATCAAAATAGTCAAGAAGGAGCTAAAGAAAACCTTAGCCAACAGTACTTCTCACCACATTTTTGATACCCGTTTCAGTGCGGCGGATATCAGTACTGCAATTGGTGACATTAAAAAGGGGAAAGCACCAGGAAGAGACGGAGTTCACCCAGAATTTCTGCACAAAGCACTAGAGTGGCTCGCAACTGTGTACTATGACATCTTTGTATCTGGAGCACCACCTAAAGATTGGAAGAAAGCTGACATCATAGCTATACTTAAACCAGGCAAAACGGAAGACAACCCAAAAAACTACAGGCCGATATCCCTCCTCTCGGTAATGTATAAGCTAATGGAAAGAATTATTCTGAAACGTATTGAACCATTAATTGAAAACGCCATTCCTGCATTCCAAGCCGGATTCCGTCCTAACAGAGGATGTTGTGATCAGGTCCTTGCAATTACCTCATACATTGAAAAAGGTTACAATGATGGCATGAAAACGGGGGCAGCATTTATTGATTTAAGTGCTGCGTACGACACAGTATGGAAACATGGGTTATTACTTAATCTGTCCAGAATAATTCCATGCAAATTTCTGCTTAGATTCCTAGAAAACAGTTTAGGTAATAGAAACTTCAGAGTGCTTCTGGGAAATCAAACCAGCAAGTCACGGGTGCTTAATAACGGTCTCCCTCAAGGATCAGTACTTGCCCCAGTTCTATTTAATATATATACACATGATCTCCCAGAAACTACTTCCCATAAATGTATGTACGCTGACGACATCTACCTTGCAACACAAAACAAAGAGTACGAAACATTAGAACACATCTTAGAAGAAGATTTACATACTCTTAAAAACTACTTTAAGGAATATCGACTAAAACCCAATCCTTCAAAAACTGTAGTTTCCGTATTTCACCTCAACAATAGATTGGCAAATAAAAAGCTAACAGTAAACTTTTGCGGCCAACCAGCAAGACACGACCCACTACCGGTTTACTTGGGCATTACCTTAGAACGCACTCTAACATACAAAGAACACTTGAAGAAAGTAAAGTCTAAACTAAAAACTCGCTCCTCATTAATATCTAAATTAGCTGGTACTTCTTGGGGCGCATCCAGCCAAGTCCTTCGAACGTCAACTATGGCCCTTGTATTTTCTGTGGCCGAATAATGTACCCCAATATGAGAAGGCAGCCATCACTGCAACCTCGTTGACGTGGAATTACGGAAAACTATGCGTTTAATCTCAGGAACAGTAAAGTCTACTCCAACGCAATGGCTCTCAGTTCTAGCCAACATTGAACCTTCACATATCAGAAGACAAAACGCTGTATTAAAGGTTGCTGAAAAAATTGCGCATTAAACAAATCTACCAATCCACGAATACGGAGTTGAGAAACCTAGACTTAAATCACGACACCCGTTTCTAGAAAGAGTGAAATCAATAAAGGCACAATTACATCTAAAACACTCCACGTGGCAAGAAGAATGGAAATGCAATATGCCTATTAATGGTAAATTAGTCAAAGATGTACACTCAGAACAACCAGGAGCGTCCCTTCCTCGTAGATTATGCGATAACCCACAAGTAGCACATAACAGAGGATCCAAGTTGTGACTGTGGAGCGGAGGTTCAGACTATGCATCACATAGTCAGTGAATGCGGGAATTGGAGGTTCAATGGAACTCTTGAAGAAATACATGCATCAACGGACGAGGCAATACTATGGCTAGATAGACTGGACGTAGACATTTAATACCAACGATAAAAAAGAACAAAGACATTAATTTATAAATTAATAAATTAACTGACACATTGTTACCTACAATTCAATATTTTTAAGCCATTAATCTTACTGTACCTATTTGTGACAAACCTAATTTTTAGTATTTATAATACACATGTTTAAATGTTTTTGTATTTGCATTCCTTGTGGTCATATGAAAATAAAAATAAATAATTTTAACAATCAGATAAAAAGTACTTAAAAAAGGTATTTAAGTATTTCAACATTTTTGCGTAATAGACTAAATACTTATCACATAGTTGTTATTGACAATAAATATCTTCGTTGATAAGTTTGAATTTTATATATTCAATATTGATTGAAATATACAGGATAGGAAAATAAAATTATAAAATTATAAAAAAATATGAAATATGCATAATATGAGTGCAAAATCAATCAAATATGCATTATTTTAGCTAAAATTGACAAAATATACAAAATATGCATTTCACATTTTTGATTTTTCACGTCGCCATTGTAAAATTCAGATTTCTAACGAGGACTGCTATAAATTGGGAACATACAGAACAATATGCAATTCCGAACCCTATTTCTTCTTCTTATCGTGTCCGGTGCTGTGGCTATATACTATTAATAAAATAATAGAATAATCTAACAATAAGTTAATAAGTAGGTTAAAATATAAAATAAATACAAAATATAAAATGAATGAATAGATAAGTGTTTATATATTTTGTTTTAGCCAGTGAGTGGCAATTGATATTGCTTTTTCGTTGGCTAAAGCCAAGTCGTTAGTCGTGCATCCTGGTGGTGCTAAGGTGCATTGTAGTAAGTGGTCGTCTGATTGGTCTTCACCGCATTCGCATAATATGTCCGATTCTTTCTGGTATCCCCATTTTCTCATGTTTACTTTTGTTTTTGCTACTCCAGTTCTTAACCTATTTAATGTCTTCCATATAATCCAGGGTTGGTTTCCTCCACATAGTGAATGCTCGGCCGGTGGGACAGGTGTTTTGCATTGTAACTCTTCTCTCCATTTTTGAATTCTGTATTGTTCCGGTGTAACATGGATCGTGGTTGAATTAGCAATAAAGCTTCTTCGAGATTTAAGTCTCCTTTGGGGGCCCAAGTAACCATACATGGAGTGTCTTTGGTCCATTGATTGTTTGGTTCTCTCTATGCATGTGGCCGCGTGTCTTCGTATTCCTGGTGGGACTATTCCTGCTAATGGATATATATATTTAAGTGGCGTTGGTTTAAGGCAACCAGTTATTATCCTACATGTCTCATTAAGGGCCGTGTCGACATGTTTTGTGTGTTTAGATTGGTTCCATACTGGGCAAGCATATTCACCAGCTGAGAAGCAAAGTGCTAGTCCAGTAGTACGGATCGTGTTTGGAGTTGCACCCCACTTGCTACCTGCTAGTTTTCGTATTAGGTTGTTCCTTGCTTCAACTTTCATTTTAGTCTTCTTGCACTGCTCTTTGAATGTAAGGGTTCTGTCCAGTGTGACCCCTAGGTAGACTGGATGTTCTGTATTTCCCAGTGGTTTTCCAAGCCATTCAACTTTTAGTTCTCTTTTTGCCTCGCGGTTTCTAAGGTGGAAGCTGCATACCTGTGTTTTATCTGAGTTGGGTCTTAGTTGGTTTTTTTTGTAATAATTTGTTAATTCATGAAGTGATCTGGTGAGTTTACGTTCGACAATTTCAAATGTTGTGTCTTGCGCTGCTAGGGCCAGGTCGTCTGCGTATAGGAAATGTTTTGTTTCTTTGATGATGGGTTGATCGTTGGTGTATATGTTAAATAACATAGGCGCTAATACACTGCCTTGGAGTAAGCCATTTCGTTGGTTTCTCCATCTGCTCCATTTGTTATTTAGTGTGACTGTAAAACGCCGGTTGTGTAGCATAGAGGATATAATTTGGACAAGGTGCCAGTCACTTGTGCATTCATATATTTTTTTAAGTAGCAGATTATAATTTACTGTATCATATGCTGCAGATAGGTCTACAAAAACCACCCCAGTTACTTTTTTGTTCTCGTATCCGTCCTCTATGTGTTGGCATAGGTTTAGTACCTGTCCTGTACAGTTTTTGCCTGGCCTAAAACCAGCTTGTTCAGATATAAGTTTCCTTTCGATTTGACTCTTGATACGATTCATAATCATACGTTCACACAGTTTGAAAGTATGACATAGCAGAGAAATCGGCCTGTAATTTTTTGGGTTTTTGTAATTTTTGCCTGGTTTGGGCAGAGCCACTACGTTTGCCTTTCTCCACATTTTGGGTACTAAGGCCTTGTCACGGCATGAGTTTAGAAAAGTTAGTAGCCATTGTTTAGATTTTTTGTTGAATTCTTTTATTTGTTCTGTCATTACTTCGTCTACAGGTGCCTTTCCGTTTTTCATCTCCTTCAGGCTCTCATTTAGTTCATCAAGAGTAAAGTCAAGCTAGAAATTATTTTGCTTAGAGTCTCGGATTCTAGTGAGTTTTTCTCTTTTGATTTTTGCCCCTGGTTTACCGTTTAAGAGTAACTGTGAGGCTACTTGGTTAGCTGTTACGTTTATATCATTTGTGTGTGTAACTGGGTCTCCATTTAGTCTCTTGATGAGTCGCCATGCTTTTTTGCTGTTCTTGGTCATGTCTGTATTCTCAATAAGTTCATGCCATCGGTCGTTTCTATCTTTACATAGGTGGTTAATCAGGGTTTCTCCTAGCATCACTGTCTCTTCGCTAAATGGGTCAATAGTAAAAGATTTTCCATATTTTTTATTTATTTCGCAAGTTTCTTCCGTCATTCCGCTTATATACTGTTCTCTACATCCTCGTGGAATATGTGTTCTTGAGATTTTCTTGACTTTTTCTACAAATTTCTCATAGTTGTCTGGCTTTGGGTCTAAGTTACATAATTCTTTATCTAAACTTTCCCTAAAATCTTTCCACTTAGCCTTTCTAAAATTAAATCGTCTTTTAAACGATACGGTTTGGGATCTCACGACTTCTGTGACACTTAATGTCAAACCTCTATGTTGGGTATTTGGTATGGGGTCACATACGTTCTTTATGGTTTGAGGGGCTATTTTATCGCTTACGAAGGTTAAGTCTGGGTTGTAACTTTTCTTCCACCGGCCACTATTAAAGGACGGGGGAAGTTTTGGATTGTGGATTAGGGACAAGCCTTCAGCCTCAGCCCATGCTTCAACGTTTTCTCCATTTTTATCCGTTTCTTGGTATCCCCACGAGACACTATGACTGTTGAAATCACCCAAAACTATCTTTGTATCACAGTTGTCAAAGTTATCTGGTTTTACAAAATCGAACGCGATGTTTGGTGGTTTGTACACCGACGTAATTGTACAGTTGCGTACTTCAATGGTTAGTATCTCGATCTGATTGTTATGACTAGGGCTGGGATTTCGATGCACTTAGCATTGTTTTTCAAAGCTTACTGTGCAATTCTCGTCTTGTCACAAATTTGTTTTATGTACATTTGAATAAGAATAAGAAAGTTTATTTTGCATTTTTTTGCATTTTTTGGCATTTTTTAGTTTTTAGGTCATTTTCTTAATTTTTTAGGGCATTTTAGAGTTTTTGGAGCATTTTTTGAGTTTTTGGAAACCAAGTGCATGAATTTGAAATTTTATTTTAAGATTTTTACACCAACATGGTTTTTAAATAAATATAACAGATTATAAGTAGGTACTCAAAACAACAGCTACTTTCAGAAGTAAAAATTACGACACTGAATTCGGTGAATATATTTTCGCTTTCGACCTGAGTGTATGATATGTTGTAAGATATGCAAGGTAAAAGTAATTTGCAAAAAGCTTTTTAATTTCATTCAGCACTTGAGTATTGAGAAACATATAAGAATCTCTTGGGACTCTTGAACTTGGGACATGAAGCCAGGACATGAATACCTTTGCAACATATACACGACTGGGACGCCTGTGATGGGTTGCTACTTGCAACCATGGAAGAATGAATCGGCGGCTTCTTCACACTATATGACGCACCCTTATTGTTTTTTAACTCATTAATTAGCTTCGATGTAGGCTCTCGCGGGATGCACTCCAATATGGCCACGCGCGACTTTACAAATTTTAACAAATCTTGTACTGTGGGAAACCCATTGGCTAATTGAGCTTCGAATAACTTTATACTGGAGGTGGGCAAACAACGTGACGCTATGGAAAACAATATGAAATCACCTAGGTTGGGGATTTCCATAGATTTGAGCACTGACACACCTTCATCGAAAATTACCAATAATTTGTTTAGTTCAGCTAAAGTTTCAGAAGAGGCTCGCGGTGCGCTTAACAATCTTTCAATTAATGAACATGCTACCAGACGCGGTTTATCAAATCTCTCTTTAAGCGTGGACCACGCCAGCTTATAATTGTGGTCAGCCACAGGTATGCCCCGAATGGCGTCTAACGCGTCCCCTTTACAGCATCCCACCAGGTAATAAAACTTCTCAATGTCAGATAACGTTGATCGTCGATCCACCATGGCCGCAAACCTATCTCGAAATGAAATCCACTTATAAATGTCGCCGTAAAATGTGGGCAACGGAATTTCCGGTAAACGGGTAGGCTTGATGACCTGGACGCTGTTGGACCTTAGAGAACCCGCATTATTTGATTGGACACCCCCTGGACTACCATCACAGGCCCCGGTGCCATTAGACGCATGCACGTTCGTTTGTGGCTCATTCACATCGGCATTATTCAAGGCCACCTGTGAACCGCCGTGTACAGACAAGATTGTTTGAGGTGCACAATACTGCATTAACCGATTAGCGGTCGCTTGCGCGAATGAAACCATTTCGAGCATTGCGACACACTCCCTGTCGGGATGCTCAGCATCTAGTTCCATATCAATTAATTGATTTAATAATGCTTCGTCTTCGGTATTGAATGACGACATCAACTGATCAAGTGTATCTACTAAAACCAATAGCTGAGGCACAACGGTCGAATCTGCGGCACTACGGACAGCCAAATCATAAACTGCGCGTATCTTGTTCACACAATTCATACGTCTGATTTCGCAACGACGTTTCAGCCTATTAGCCCGCGCTTGATCATCGCTCGACATTATGGTGACAGATTTACGAGAAAATAAGAATTAAGTGACGAAAAAATGAAATTGAGTAGAAAAAAAATCAAAATAATTTAGTAAATAATAAACCGTGATAAAGATCACTAAATCAGAATAAAAATGATAATAATACGCGTTTAAATCAAATATGATATCGAACAAATCAGTATTAAGATCAAACCATTAAAGTGAATTGAATATTAATAATACGAAATTTCAATCAGATATCCGACTAATAGTATCTAAATTACAAAATTCAAACGGCCATTTTTAATCACAATTGTTTACTTACATGTATCACAAAATTAAATATTAAATAAATAATTCAACCAAATTAATTCAAAGTGACGAAAATTTACCATACAACATTAATAAATTAATACATGAATATTATTTGTTACCTTTCGAAAAGAGAAAAAAATAAAAATAAATAAATAAGTACGCTGCGCGCAAAATGCAACAATACGTAACATATAAATAATAAATAATACGTATACAGTAATACGGTATACGAAAAATGTTATCGTCACATACGGTGACACGCGAATATTATCGCGCACTGATATCGTTGCCTATACTAGGTACTATCGACTCGCAAATGGGTATAAATAATTGTAAACCGGAAACTATTTCCAATATAATGACGGAGACGTCCTATAGTCTTACAATATACATACTGATTAATGAAATTAAATTAAATTAAATTAGGACGGGCCAATAGATCCTAAGCTTAACACTAAACAGTATGTGGATGGAACCACGCTCTGCTACCAAAATGTAAACACAAATCTTCACTGTCGACCCAGAGGTAAATCGACCGATTCGTTTACACTCAAGAAATTGCAATCAGATAGTGAGGACGAGGGTAACCTCAAATTTAATAAATAAACAACGAAAGTTGTACTGATTCCCAACTTATATTATTAAGGAGGTGGATAACATAAAAATGTACGGACGTCCGAATGTTGTTATAATATAAAAAAAATTACATTAAATATTATCAACTAAAAACTAATTAATGAGCACTAATCTAACGGCTCCAAATATAATAATAATAATAATAATAACCACAATTATGATGATAATAATAATAATACAAAATACACAAATATATGAGTATTACAAGTCCGTACTTGGGACGGTTTAGTGTCGATTGGTTGCGCCTACGCGACCGCGCTAAAGGCACGTGCGACGACCACTAAAACCCGCCAGATGACCGCCGTTTAATACACTCACGTGTGAACTGCCCGGTTTAAACCACGTAACAAAAGTAATGGCCGGAGGATCCACCCGAAGTTGGACGATTGACGACAACAAAACAAACGCGTCGCAAGTTCAGGAGCGCGAACACTATGCAAAGCACACGAAAATCCAAATACACACATTCGGCGACTCGTAGGTCCGTTCCGCACGCTCGCGACACACGAAGCGGAGTGCTTAGGTCCCGATGGCAAGCCAAAAGATAGGCGAAAAAAGGTCGTGCCAGGCGGGGAGCCGGGGGGGGGGGGAATCGAATGTTCTCGAACATCGATATCTCCGCAAATGGCTTTTGAATTGGCTGGCATACCGGTTTGGTCGGTTCGGTGCGACAGATAACGCATGTTTTATACATATAATGTAGAAAAATATTGAAAATAAACTATAGAATAATATAGCTATTATTTTATTAGCTTATTTATTATCCATAACATCACAGACCATTGAAGAAATTCGCCATTTACCGCAGCATATTTAAAATACTTTATTATATTAATTTATATTTGTTTACAAAGTTGTTGAGTCCCACTATGCATAATTGTAATGTTCAAGCCTTGCAATAATAATAATTATATTTGTTATTACATAAATAGTATTTTTAGTAAAAATTTGTATTTTATATATTTAAATATAATTCTATTGAATAATTAGCCAAGAACCTATATTTTATTTAAATTAATATTAAATATATTAATGTTAAGCCGATTTAATTGAAGATTAAATAAAAGAAAAATTGAATGTCTTATTGAATATATTATAATTATTAACAAAGTTATAAAATTATATATAATGGGAATGAGGGGCAAAGCTCTCTGTGGGTCTGTTTTTTTTAAATTTACTTGATTGGTTCGCCACTGATTATAAATATTGTTCGATCATCTTTTAAACTGACCTATATATAGTAATTATTTGTAACTTACGTTTTCGTGTTCCGAAGATCTCTAGCGCTATGCTAATGATCGTATAGAATGGAGGTCCTGTAACTTTGGCTGCCAATTTATCAAAGGCCCTTCGCTTCCATTTGTAGCGACACCACAATACAACAAACATTGAAATTACGGCATATGAAATGTACTGTAATCGAAACCAGCTGGTTAATTCTACAGCTACGTCCATTTCGGTTCCTGTGAAACGGTTTTTATTTTTTGTACTTCAATAACAGTTCTTATAATACAACAACATTAAAATACTTTTTTCTTGTGATTATATGATATTACTACAAAGGTTTGACAATAGAAAAAATTATAAAAAAATAACATGAAATTAACATACAATAGTTACAATTATTGCTTAAAGATTAACTAAATTGAATTATTTAACATTAATTTATTTATTATATTTATACAGATCTTCTTTTGCATATAACATTTTCGATAACAAAAAAAATATGACCCAATTACTTATAATATGGTGATTATACATTGTAATATGCATATATTAATACGCATATTCCCGAGTCATACGAGGATAAAAATGTTCAATTATATTTTATATAAATAACTATTGCACACATAATTGTAATGTAAAGCCACGACCATAAGTACCAAATCATTTTAATACTTATCCTTATATTTCATCACACGACCATGAACAAATAGTGAAATGGACACAGAGAAGAAGCCACGTGCGAATTACAAATCGCAAACAACCGCAAACAACGTCATCATTCGAATTTGACGATCAAGGCCAAGGGCAACCAGGTGGCGAAAACAAGACAATTAACTAACAACAACAAAATCAAACGGAGTATATAAAGGCTCCGTTTCACCACCAACATCAGACGTGTCTAGCTATCAGTGCAAGCCCTTCCGAGTTTTGTCTTCGATATTGTTATTGTGCACTATTTAATAATTAATAACTGTATGTTCTGTACAAGCCATTTACTTAATTTTATTAAAGAGTTTTGCAAAGTGTTAAATGATTTAAAGTCACTTTATTCCATCCCGAAACATTCATCATTACGATAGGTATCTGTTTTCATTGGGTACCACGTAACAACATAAATATTTATTTGTCTATTGTTCAGAAACAATTCGTTCGCGATTCACACTGTTGAGCCGCTATAGTAAGCCGTAACGATCTACAATAAGTAAAATGAGGTTGTCGATATCAGTATTTTTAATTTTACCACATCGTCTGACATTATAACGAATTAAAAAATAAATAAAATTGTACATGGTATTTATATATTATTCAAATTCCACACTATATATGTGTTGGGCGTAATTGATTAATTTATGATTAAATTACGTAATCGATTACGATTACTTTATTAAATTACATTAATCATTAATCGTTTAATCATCTCTCAAAGTAATCAGTAATCATGATTACATATTTGTAATCGTTAATCATTATAGTATATATCGCTAAACCTTTATCATTTATTATATAATAATTATATTATTATTGTACATTATGTACATTATGTACAATTATGTAATAATTATTATTGTTATTGTTATTTACATTATAATACCTGTTTTGTTAGTGCAGTGATGCTGTGACGATCGACGAGTTAGCGTTATTAGTGATATAGTTGTTTGTTATTTAAGTATTTTGTATTTTGTAGATTAAACTGTAATATATGAGTGCCTAAGGTTAACATTCGTCTAACATTATTCCTAACGATCCCACATTTATATATATATATATATATATACAGAGTGATTCTTTTAAGTGGGTACACTAATTATCTCGAAAAGTATTAACTTTTTTTGATTTTTTTTTTTTTAAAACTTCTTGGTTTATGTTTTTCTAAAACATTATAATATTTTAATTTTTTTCACCCTTATATTTATAGGTGAAACTACTATCAACTTTTGATTTTCAAATGGTATCATATAATAAAAATATCATAAATTAATTAAACCATTTTTATTATGAATTTACGCGTTAACATTTTTAAATTTCGTTGATTGGTTTGCGAGTTACAGCTGCTCAAAGTATTGGCGTTTGAAGGAGGTGTTATAGTTGGTAAATGTTGCGTTGTTTATACTATTTCTCCATTGTAAAGTCCAGGAGCTATAACTGATAAATTCGGTACCGTACGACGATAACTGTTGTACTTTGTACCTGATTAATTGAATGTCTTATTACACCTAAATATGCTAATTTGACCATAAAAGCTACGTTTTGTTAACCTTGGCCGTTGCATCGGATCCTCTCTATTGTTTTCATTACATGACAATATTATGACTACACATATCATATCATATCACATACCATATCATTATTACACATAATATGTTATGTATACCTATTATTACCATACAATATTACCAATATTTGGCGATACGTTTATCATTATTTATGTCTATGATATTATTGAAAATAGCATTGATTAAAATTTATGATATTAATTAATTAATGATAATATTAAAAGAAAACCAATCAGTTGTGATAAACTGATACTAAAGTTCAAAGCGTAATTTAAATTGTAAACCTCGTTCAGCAACTACATTAAGTGGATGGATCCAGTGGATGCAAGAAAATGAAAAATATAAAATATACACGGCTTTTAATGCAGCAATTCAAACTTTTTCTGTCATCCCTGTAACAAGTTGTTCTTGTGAAAGGGCGTTTTCTAAATTGACTCACGTGAAAACGAAGTTAAGATCAACTACGAAACAAGATCGGTTGGAATCACTCATGCTATTATATGTCGAACAAGAATTAACTGCCAATGTTGAAGCTTTTGAAGTTATAGAAGAATTTAAAAGTATTGTGCCATTTCAAAGACGATTATTATTATAAATTAATACAATAAATTATACTAGTGTGGTTTCAGTTTATTTATTAATAAATATAAAATAATGATTTTTGAACTAATGTATTATAAAATAAAACAATAAATTATTATAATCACTACATACTAACATATTACATATCTTACAGGAGGTATGTAATCAAAACTGTATTTGTTTAAACTTGTAAATTTATAACCATTTCTTTTGATTTCATGAATAATAAAAAAAAATAGTATTTTGTATACCACCAGGTACATTGTTTTACATTATACAATAAGTTATAGCATTGGTAAGTAAACAAGTGTCGTATATTTGAAATATTTTATTTTTACATTCATTTATACAAATAGATAAAAAAATAACTACAAAAAAAGCCGGGCACACTCAAATGTAAAACTCTGGTTCCGCCTATGCATGCATTATTATACTTACTAACAGTTTTTAATTAAATTTTATTTTCAGTTTGATCAGTTTTTTTTTTTTTTTTTTTTCATTCAGTTACACCACCTTAGTTCCGCGCTAGCCGTCGTCCAGTGCACACCTGTGCTACGTTGCGCCTCTCTTATCAAATCGCGTATACATCGTATATAGTATAGTCGTTTAGTCTCAGTCTATTTAATCGCTGAATAAACGTTACTAACGTCCCTCTCGCACCGGCTCACGCGTCGGATGCCGTATCGCGCTGTCCGAAGGTCGTCTCGGCCAAGCCGACCTTTACATTATCTTATTATTTTTATAAATATAACGTAATTAAATAAATATTCAATTGATTATCATGGCTTCAACAGGCAATAATACAAAACCTAACAATTTAATCTCTCCGATTAAACTCGTAAATAAAAACATCGCAAAATCGTCAGATTCAAGCTCTACGACACTAAATGATCACAACAACGATAACTGGCAAATTAAAAAAGACTCAAAACCAAGTAAAAGGAACTTATCTAGCTCCTCAGATCCGTCCGTTTCATCCCCAACTTCTCAAACAAAGAAAACAAGTAAACGTCTCAAGCCACCGTTTATAACAGCAAACCGTTTTCAAGTCTTATCGCCAAACAACGAAGAGGTATTTTCGTTCCCTGAACAGGACGAAAAACAAACATCTACGCAAGCAGAAACTTCTTCCAAACTACCTCCCCCAATATTTATGAGAGGGATTACTGAATATAATAGACTTTGCACCGAATTTAGTCAACTTATTGGCAAAGAAAATTTTTATTGCAAATCATCAGCAGACCAACTAAAAATACAAACTGCGTCCGCGGAAGCTTATAGACTCATAGTACATTATCTGAAAAATAATAATGCCCTATTTCATACTTACCAACTCAAACAAGACAAACCTATTCGCGCTGTCATACGAAATTTACATTCATCAACCACAGTCGATGAAATTAAAAAAGAACTGACAGATCTATCATTCGAAATACAACAAATAACTCAAGTTCTACATAAAACTACTAAACTACCACTGCCATTATTTTTCGTAGACCTACCACAATCTGAAAAATCTAACGAAATTTTCAAATTAACCTCACTGCTATATGCCAAAATTAAGGTAGAAGAACCTTACAAACATCGCACAATTCCACAATGCCTAAACTGCCAGGACTATGGCCATACTCGGGCCTACTGTGGCTATCCTGCCCGCTGCGTTCGCTGCGGCGCTCCACACTCCTCTTCGGACTGCCCTAAACCACGAGAACTACCTGCCAAATGCGCCCTTTGTGCCGGAGAACATCCAGCCAATTACAAGGGATGCACCGTCTTTAAAGAGCTACAACGTCGAAAAAAACCCATCTCAAAAAGTAATTTTTTACATGATAATTTGTTACACGACAATGTTAATACAATTCCAGACGATAATATTGACAATGTAAAAACGAGCCACCCATTAACTTCCACTTATTCTAAAGTTAATAATAATAATCAAATGCCAAAATCTTTTTCACAGGCCACCCGAAATCAACCAAATCATATCCCTGTCAACACATCACCTCCTTTAGATAACAATAACGTCTTAACTAATTTTATAAATGAATTTAAAACTCTTATCAACCCATTGATAGCTCTCCTTACTCAAGTAATTTCATCCCTACTCGAAAATAAAAAATGATAAATTCACAAACTAATAAATCCCTTATAATATTACTTTTTAATGCCAATGGTCTTAAAAACCACGTCACGGAACTCCAACACGTTTTATACAACCGTCGTATCGACATAGCCTTAATCACCGAAACCCACTTTACGCTATATTCAAAAATTTCAATTCCCGGTTACATCTTACTCAAAACCAACCACCCAGATGGCACAGCCCATGGGGGTGTAGCAATACTTATAAAATCCAAACTTCGATTCCATCCACTTCCTTGTTTTTCTCAAGACTTCCTACAATCATGTTCCATCTCGATACAACTCAATAATATCCCGATAGTCATAGCAGCAATTTACTCCCCCCCAAAGCACAACATAACTTTAAACAACCTTTCTGACTATTTCGAAACAATAAACAACACCTTCAGTAATTTCATTATTGGAGGTGACTACAATGCTAAGCACCAATCCTGAGGTTGTCGTACAAACAACCCACGTGGCAACCTCTTGTACAATTTTATTAACACAAAAAATTATAAAATCCTCTCACCTCCCGGACCAACATATTGGCCAACTTCTCAATTTAAAAATCCAGATATTCTCGATATTTTTGTTTCAAAAATCCCTAGTAACTTATATTGTCTTACTAACAATATTCTAGATCTCAACTCTGATCACTCCTCGGTCCTTCTTAATATATCTGGCTCCCCTCTTCTAACCACTAATCCACCCAAACTCTTTTCTCCTTCAACCAATCGACTTATGTTTCACAACTTAGTCCATCAACAAATTAATTTAAAAATAAGGCTGAAAAACAATTCTGATATTGACGAAGCAGTTAACAATTTCACAAAAATAATTCACTCAGCAGCAATCGCTTCAACAACTATGACAAACAAACCCACTCAAATTCACGCAAATTCTCAGACACTGCCAGCTCAAATTCGTTCACTCATTGTAGAAAAACGTAGAGCACGAGCTCAATATCAATACACTCGTTTACCTTCCCACAAATCATTATACAATAAGTTAGCAAATTCTTTAAAAAAAAACCTAAACAAACTTAAATCAAATGAACTCGAACAAAAACTATCAAATCTTTCAACGACCGACGGTAGCCTCTGGATTGAAACAAAAAAATTACTCCAATTCAAAAATCCCTCTCTACCTATTAAAAAAACTGATAACACTCTAGCTATTTCTGATTCCGATAAAGCGGAAGTTTTTCTAAAACATTTGTCAAATATTTTTCAGCCTCATACTGACATATTAGACCTCCAACACACCAACCAAGTTAACGCATTTCTAAACTCTCCCCTTCCAGAAAGCCAACATGTAAAATTTGTCACACCGAACGAGGTAAAATTTACAATCTCAAAATACCCAAATAAAAAATCACCTGGATACGACCTAATAACAGGTGAAGTTGCCAGATGCCTCCCAAAAAAAGCCATAATTCTTCTAACTTACATAATAAATGCAATCATAAGGCTTGCCTACTTTCCAATTTTATGGAAATTTTCCCACATAATCATGTTCATTAAACCCGGTAAGCCACCTGACGACCCTGCATCATTCAGACCAATTAGCCTTTTGCCCTTTTTCTCTAAAATCTGCGAAAAACTCATCCTTAAACGACTATCCTCACACATCACCCTCAATAATGTTCTTCCTCACTCACAATTTGGTTTCCGATGCAAGCATAGTACAATTCACCAAGTTCATAGAGTGGTCGATACCATCTCCTCCTCGTTAGAAAAGAAACAATACTGCACAAGTGTTTTTCTTGATATGTCTCAAGCATTTGACAGGGTCTGGCACCAAGGTTTATTATTTAAACTCCGGAAATGTCTACCCTCAGCACTTTTTCTATTAATTAAATCTTATCTTGACAATCGCCATTTTCAAATTCGCTTCGGCACAGCCTTCTCAAATATCGCAACAATTAATGCAGGAGTACCACAAGGTGGTATCTTATCCCCTATATTATTTAATATTTTCGTTTCCGATCAACCCACGCTAGCTGATACTCTTGTAGCGAATTATGCAGACGACAAAGCCATTATGTCAATGCATGAAAACCCATATATAGCTTCAGCCACTCTTCAATCCCATCTGGATCTAATGGCGGACTGGTACAAAAAATGGAGGGTTAAAATAAATAGTACCAAATCAGTCGACATCACCTTCACATTAAAACTAGGACAATGCCCTAACGTTTCAATAAATAATACTCAAATCCCTACATCTGACACGGTCAAATATCTAGGTCTTCATCTCGACAAACGCTTAACATGGAACAATCACATAAAAATTAAAAGACTGTTACTAAATTCACGCTCCCGTATACTCAAATCACTTTATTCAAATCAATTTACAAATTTAAAAACAAAAATAACAGTATATAAATCTCTTTTAAAACCTATTTGGACTTACGGACTCCAACTCTGGGGAGCAGCTAAAAAATCAAACACCAACAAAATCCAAACATTCCAAAATATGACACTCCGCAAAATTACAAATGCCCCATATTTCGTTTCAAATCATATACTCCATAACGACCTTCATATAAAAACAATTAACGAAGAAGCCAAAAATTTCTACAATAAATTTCACCTCAAACTTTCGAATCACTACAATCCACTAATAAAAGATCTGTCCATTAAAACTCTACCTGGTAATCCCCAACGCAGGTTGAAAAGAACATGGTGTCGTGACCTTCTCAAATAAATTATCAATTTAACTATTAGCATACCAATGCACTATTTACATCAGCCAAAGTGTCACTAATGGGTGGCTCCTTTAATCACGAATTTCTCGTCTGAAATATTTATATTTCTATTGTTACACTGCTCACATATGCTTATTGTGCAAATCGTACAGATTGTATATTTCAAATAAAAAAAAAAAAAAAAAAAAAAAAAAAAAAAAAAAAAAAAAAGTTACACCACCAAATGTTATTCAAAGTTTGATGACACAAAAGTTGTTTTATTCTAAAAATTATTAACTGACACCATGCAACATAAACCTAATACAACATCATATATTATTACTCCTATTATTACTTATTACCATCTACTTGGACACAACAAAACGGCTGTGAGCTGCCTATCATCTATTTATACCTACAACATACTTAAAAATATGTTTTCTGTTCAGAAGTACTTTTAATTTGCATATATTCAAATTTTGTATTCTGGCATAGTAATTATTATTAAAAATTAAGATTATCCATATTTACTACAAATACATATACTTAGACAGATGGCTTGAGAGATAAATAATGAAATCACATAATTGTATAACTCCCAATAAATTTGCAAATGAGAACAATGACAAATAAAAATATTGTTTCCAATATAGAATTTTAATAATTGAAGATACTACAAAATGAATTAAGCATGTAAGAATATTTTTTACTGTTAAATTATTTAGTTGTACATATTTATCCTTTCTTAACTTATTAGATATTCAACTACTCAAGTTACTTTCAAAGAAGTTAAAAAATCAAGTCTGACAAAATGTATTCCAGAAAAAAACTAACCCCAATAATATAGTAAACTAAAAATATGTTAAATGAAGATTGTAGATGCTAATGTATTTTTTCAATTTTAACAAATATTGTATAATTAAGTTAAATTAGCTAACAACATCAAATAAATCAATCATAAATGTGTGGTAAATTGTACGTTTCTTAAAAAATTTGAAAAAAAATCATAGATTGTTCACCTTCATTATTAGGTATACATGGTATTATAAGATATTATACTTAAATAATTACTTTGTTATAATATTAAGTAGGTATGTCTAATATTTAGGTATCATAAAAATATTTATTTTAAACTATATTGTATTTAGTGTTTTGCAACTGAATAGTTCCTTCTGTTTGATTGGTGTTGTTAGCTATTTAGGTACTTCCACCTACTAAATCTAAGTTAAAATATTATTAGTCCAACTTTTAAATTTTACTGTATTTTTTTTTTAGTTAGGGGTTAAGTTGAGTTTGTTTCAATTTGTTGAATAAATGTTATGATCTTAACTCATATTTTGCATTTTTGCATTACGAATATTTTGATTTGACTGTATGATTTAAATTGGAATAGATTTATCATAGTCCTGAGCTTTTAAATTATGGTAAAATTTTAAAAGGCATTTGTCTAGCAGGTGTTCTATCACATTTTTTAAATATTTGACCACAGTTACCTGTGCATTTCCTTTATAGTAGTAGTAATAAAGTCAATCAATTTCACTTCTACTCTTTTATTATTTACCTATTAATTTATAGATATTTCTTATTATATACTTCTCAATTAAAGCCAATAACGATAATGTATTATACTAATGTTGCCATGTAGGGACGCTTAATTTCGATAATAATAGATATAGAACTTTTATATTGTTAGAATAGTCAATAATGCTAAACTGTGTATTTTTAATTTATTATTTTTATATTTTATTTATTATTTTATTTTTTTTTTTATTTTTTTCTTATTTGATTTGATGATCCTAAAAAAAAATTTCTTAATAATTAATGGTGAAATAGATATGTTTTATACCTAATATGTACAATGTATATTTACATAATATTTAAATCCTGTTGTGGATCACTTCTAGTAAATTGGTAGATCACCCGCTATACAAATGCCTTTTATAGTGATTCATAATAATAGCAATATAAAATGAGGTGATTTAAATCATGATATATTGAAATAGGTAAGTTGTTTGCCTACATATTACCCTATTGTTTTTAACAATATTCATAATTATATTGTTAAAATAATCTTAAAATAAAATATTATATAAATTTAAATTTGAAATATTTAGCTATTCATCGTCTTTCACTTTTAAATAATTTGAAATAATTTAAGTGGTTTGTAATATTGTAAATATAATATTGGGTAGTATGTAGGATTTGTAATTTTTAATCAAGTTGTTTTTAATTGAATAACATAAGTGAAAAAACGTTGTACAATTAGTATGCATTTAAAAAATACAATATGCTAGATGTTTACTTATAGGTTAGGTATTATATTATGTATATTTAAAATTATGATTATTGACTTGTTACAGTTAACTCAAAACTAATGTGAAGTAGTTTTTAATAGAAATTTAAAAAAAAAAACTTTTTAAAAGGTAAATCAAAAATGAGACATATCAGTTATATATATGTATGCCTACAATACAAGTCACCTCATCTTATATGAATTTAATTACATTTTTAGACTTCTATTAGTCGTATCATAAGGTGTATAAAATAAATTCTTAGGTAGCTTTGAGTGCGCCTTTGAAGAGATTTTACAAATGAGTAATGAGCCCCTTCAATTTGTCATAAACCATCTGAAATGTCGGCATTCACCTGTATTATATTATGTTATTAAAAAAAATTTTTATCATTTACTATGTAATTATTAGTCTCTTACTAAGTTTTATAGCTATTAAGTATGTTGTATATATTTATATATCGTTCGAACCACAAGATAAATATAAAATTATTGTGTTCAAATTTTACTTAGGACAATTTTATAAGACCTCAAATAACAGTTTATTGTTTATTATATCCAGTATATTTTTTTTAGTAATTATATGTATTTGTAATATATTATGTTACATGTTTATGTATATTGTACAATAGATACCTTATTGATTTTTATTATATTTTATTGTTATTAAATGTTTTCATTACGTATGCATACAGTGTGAATATGTAGATATGTTTGTAATTTAAAAATTGATATATATTCTAAAGGTGTACTAAAATAATAAAATTTTATGATTGTAAGTTATAGTTTATTTAAAATAAAATTATACATTTTTGTATTAATTAATAGTTCATATTATTCAAGCTAGGTTTTATTATTATTAGTTATATCTTATGAAAACACCAAAACCAATACACCATAGTGATGGGCAGTGGCGGCGTGAACGGAGTTAATTTGACGCAACTGCGTCACGAAAAAAAAGTGGGTGGGTGTTGAAAGTTGACATTTGTAGTTGAGTCGAAGTTAGGAACTTGTTTTAACGTAGGTAATCAATTGAATATAAATTAAATTCATAATAATTAATAGCGCAAAAGTGATGTTAATAGATTTAATGTTGAGAATTGTCGACTGCGTCATTGAAATAATAAGTTCACGCCGCCACTGGTGATGGGAACTATCAACTATTTGATGATAGTTCACTTTTCATTTAAAACATATGACATTTTATATGTCACAAAATGGTCAACATTTTGAACAAATATTAAAAATAAAAAATAAATAAACCAAGAATTTTATGTAGTTGGATCTTCATACATTTTTTCTTTCAAATCCTTATTTATTAATGGTCTTGGACTCTTGGGATTCCGATTTGATTGTTAATCAAATAATATCACTACATTAATTTGATATTAGTTTTTGTACAATAAAAGAAAAAGTTATAAGATTTTCAAATAGTGTAACTGTAAAACACGATTTTAGATAGGTATTTAATTAATTAAATTCTTAAATAGTGCTATAAAATTATAATACCTATTATACTAGTATTATTCTATTTCATTTTCTACTATTATCATACAACATTTATATCATTCACAATATCACAGAACAATATTATTTAAGATAATTGATAGGACTATTTTAAATTGTGCATATTATCACGTAAATATGGGTATTTATTATTTACTTTCTGCAAAATATTATAATCATATTACCAGTTACGGACTTATCAAGGTATACCTTAGTCATTAGTGGTAATAAGATTTAATTATGTGGTGATACCATTTTAATTTTTAAATAATTATCTGTGAAATTGTGATTAAAATAAATTTGTCATAATATATTTCCAGTTTTTCATTTATCATTCTTTGGTAATTCGATATGTCTGATTAGTCGATAAGTTAATAAATGATTAGGGTTCAAAGTACAAAGGTAATCTACAATTAATTGTTGTTTATTTTGTCATCTTGGGTTCAACGATATCAAATTTATGATTAGCTCCTGGTCTTTACAATTATTGAAACCATTTTGAAAACCACCAATATTTTGAGGAACTGTAACTCGCAAACGAATCATCAAAAAACCGGATGGGCCTCGCTCTGCTGTACAGTTAGGGGTGGAGTGCACCTCACTTATAGGATAGGTCATTATTATACTGGATTTGTTAAATTTGAATGCAATGATAGATATCATTGTATACGAATAACGATTCTGAACGGAGTTCATATGTTTGTCTAGGATATAATACATTGTTATTTATAAACATTGTAAAAAGTATATTTTATTTTGAAACGATAAATATATTTTTCAATTAGGATGGGTTGGCAGTTGCATACAGCGATATAGTTTGTCTGTCTAGAACATTCTACATTATATTATATTTTAAATGTAATTTTATGTCAATATTCGATATTCAAACGCTTATAAAAAAAAATTGTGCCTATGGATTTTAATAATTTTTGAATAACAATAAGAACTACTACTGCTATTTTATGCAATTTCGTAAATATTTAAATTTCAAACAGTCATACAATTTTTTCCTCTTAGTCCGGTAGAAATTTTTTTAAAGATTTTTGAAGAGTAGCTCATAGATAACCTAGTGTTAAAATTTTGAACCTTAAGTATGAACAAAAAAAATTTTATGAATTTTTATCTACAAACTAACTTGCAAATTATCATGATTTTTACACATTTTATACAAATTTGAGCATTAAGGGCTTATAAAAAAAAATTGAGTGAACCGATCACCGATATTTTTTAGTTACGATAAGTTTAACTTATTATAAACCTAGTATAAAATTTTCAAAAGTTTTCGCTCAACCAATTAAATTTTATAGATGTTTAAAAACAAAAATTTAACAAAAATCGAAAATTTAAATTGTCTATAAATATGTCAAAATATGTCAAAATACTTTGAAATCTTAACCATATATAGAGAACGTCAATATAAAGATTTGGTGAAAATTTCAAGTTGTTGCGGTTTTTCATTTTTGAGTTAGAGCATTTTAAAAAAAACCGATATCTTTGTCAGTCTAGAATATTATACATTATATTATATTTTACATGTAATTTTTTGTCAATATTCGCTGTTCAAACGCTTATACAAAAAAATTGTGCCTATGGATTTTAATAATTTTTGAATGACTTTAAGAACTACTTCTGTGGAATCTTCTATTAGGTTTCAAGTATTTTGTACGAGCCAAATTTTTTTTATCACCGATTATAAAAAAAAAATGTAAAAAAATCGAATATTTTAAATGCCTATAAGTGGCTTAAAAATCAATATAATATTTTGAAAAAAATATGACATAAAGGAAATACCAATCTTAAGAGCTGGTAGAAATTTCAAAAATCTGCGACTTATACTTTTTGAATTATAAAAAATATTTAAAATCGTTTGAGAATAAATCGCTATTTTATGCAATTTCGTAAATATTTAAATTTCAAACAGTCATACAATTTTTTCCTCTAATTCCGGTAGAAATTTTTTTAAAGATTTTTGAAGAGTAGCTTATAGATAACCTAGTGTTAAAATTTTGAACCTTAAGTATGAACAGAAAATACTTTATGAATTTTTATCTACAAAATAACTTGCAAATTATCGTGATTTTTACATATTTCGTATAAATTGGAACTTTGAGCACTTATAAAAAAAAATTGTGACTTACGATTTTAGATTTTTTTTATCAGTTAAGGAACAACTTATAAGAAACCTTGTATTAAATTTTCAAGATTTTCTGGGCAGCCAAAAAAATTTTATCGTTATTTAAAAAAAAAATACTTAAAAAAATTGAAAATTTCAATTGTCTATAAATAGCTTAATAAAAGTCAAAATACTTTGAAAATTTAATGGTGTATAGAGAACGCTAATCTAAACATTTGGTGAAAATTTCAAGTATTTACATCGATTAGTTTTTGAGTTATAACAAAATAAAAAATTTGATTATGTCGAAAACTGGTTTTGCGTAAAAACTCCCGTTTTTCCCAAATTTTTTTATGATTTTTCCCGTCGCATTTAAAAAATATTGGAAATTTTTTAGTTTTGACCCCCCAAAGTACCAACTAGATTCACTTTCCTTTCAGAAAAGTTGCTACATAAGGAAATCGAAGCATTTTTACTGCCCCAAATCGTGTCGACAGACACAAAAAAAAAAAAAAAACACACATCATTGTAAAATCAATACATTCTTCACTCCGTTCAGAATCTAAAATAAAAATGTTAACGTGTAAATTCATAATAAAAATGGTTTAATTAATTCATGATATTTTTATTATATGTTACCATTTGAAAATCAAAAGTTGATAATGGTTTCACCTATAAATATAAGGGTGAAAAAAATTAAAATGGTTATTTTTAGGAAAACATAAACTTAGAAGTTTAAAAAAAAAAAAAATCAAAAAAAGTTAATACTTTTCGAGATAATTAGTGTACCCACTTAAAAGAATCATCCTGTATATTCTATATATAAAATAAAGGTGTTAATTACATTATTTATAACTCAAAAACTGATTAACCGATTCGGCTGAAAATTGGTAGAGAGGAAGCTTAGAACCAGGATGAATCCTTATGAATTATTTAACATTAATTAATTTATTAAATTTATACAGACCTTTTTTTTTTGTATATAGCATTTATGATATTTAAAATAAAAAATGACCCAATAACTTAAAATTTGTTGATTATTAGGACTTAGTGTATAAATGCATAAATGCACAAATGTATGTTAAAAAATATATTATTTCATAGAAATAGATATTAATGTAAATTAGAAATAAGAAAAACTATTAATTAATTATAGACTTCCTAATCTCACCACAAGCATCGCTTATAGAGATTAGGTATCAACACAAATTGTATCATACCGAAAATTGTTGTAATTGTTATTATTGTTGTTGTTGTTGATTAAATAAATTAATAAATTTTTCATATTTGTGCATATTTATTGGTTTTTGTATTTTGGGATTTCAAAAATTAAAATGCATATATCAGTACATTTTTTCAAAGAACAATTTAAATTAACGAACTATTTAATTAATTCCACAATTTGTATATATATAAGTTTTATAGGACGTGGTAACTACTATCATTGATTATAGAATATATCTATTCGGGGAATAGTAAGTTCCTACACGAGAGTAGCAGGTAAACAATTACATATGTTAGTTCCTACACGGGCATATGTAAGTTCCTACAGGGTAAAAACCAGGTACCTATGTTAGTTCCTACACGGCGGAAAAAGGTACATATGTAAGTGTACCTATATGTGTATATATGTGTAAATATGTATATACGAATAAATATATGATGATTATAATATATTTTATAATACAAATCGCATAACACATTTTCACAAATAAGCATATAATAATTAGATTTGTTATTGAAACTTTATACGCTGGTATAGCTATTTAATATAGGTAACTACATTCAAATATACTTATAAATGTATATACGAAATCATTGGAAAATACGACAAGCTACAAGCTGATAATATTATCCCCTATACCGACTAGACGTAAGGAAAAAGATAAAATATCTTATTATCTATATTTTTGACATACAAAATATTTATGACTTTTCATCATCGATAAAAATGATACAGAACTTGATTTTGATTTGATAATCTTAAAATTAGTTATAAGTCTTATAACTATAGACAGTAAAATGTACATCTAGTTATTTCTCTTAAAAGTTTTGTTAGTATTGTTCGAAACATCTGAGTGTCCGTACATATCCGTTTGTACTAATCATATACAGTTATACAAATTCACAATGAGCGAGAATGTATCATTCATGTTGAGTGAAAAAGGCAAACAACTACTAGTTTTGAATAATTTTAAATTTTTTAAGCATCATACATCTAAAAAAAATGAAATTACGTGGCGTTGTGTAATAAATAAGTGTAGTGCAAAAGTTTATACTTTGGGTCAAAATGCCCAATTAATTAATACAGATAAATCATGTTTTGATCACCGCCATGCAAGTGATAGCACTTTAAATCGGCAACAAATAAGCAATGCTTGCAAAAGAAAAGCTGTAGACTCTATAGTTAAAAAACCGTCAAAAATAATACGAAAAGAAGTATCAAATTATGCTAACGAAGGAGATTTGATTGCACCCGACTTAAAACTCATAGCAAGGAATATTCATAATGCAAGGATGCATTGTTTCCCCAAACTGCCAACATCAAGAAAAGAAGTTCACGAAATATTAAGTTTATTAGACATAAAAACAAATATAGGTGAGTTATTTTTATATGAAAATGATGCTCTAAATGAAATAGTTATTTTTTCATGTAAAACAAATATAGATTTATTAAAAGAATTAGATATTTTATATATGGATGGTACTTTTAACTATAGTGATAAATATTATACGCAACTATACACGATTCATGGCATTAAAAATGGAGTGTACATTCCGTTAATGTTTTGTTTATTGCCAAATAAAGAAAAAAAGACTTACATTGCATTATTGAAAACAATAAAAATAGCTGGAGTAATACCTAAAAAAATTATTTTAGATTTTGAAATAGCAATGCATCAAGCAGTTTTTGAAATTTTTCCGGAAACAGAGGTGTTTGGATGACGTTTTCATTTGGGCCAAGCTTGGTACCGCAAAATTCAAAATTTAGGTTACGCACCACAATTTAATTCTGCAAATGACGATGTAGGAAAATGGTTAGTACATATTTTTGGACTTCCTTTTCTCAATCCAGAGGAAGTGTCAGAATGTTTTACAGAATATTTTATGGCAGACAAACCTGAAAATGCAGCTATAACCGAATTTTGTGATTATTTGATAGACAATTATATATCAAATGAATCAATCTTTCCTCCGAAAATGTGGGCGCGGCAATGTTCTGATAGAGTCCATACGACAAACGCTTGTGAAAGTTTTTATTCAGATTTTAACTCTAATTTTTATCACCAACATCCAAATATTTTTAAAATTATTGAAATTCTCAAACTTTTTCAAGTAAATACGTATATAAAAATAAGAACTACAATTAATAACCCAAAACCAAAAATCAGTAAAAAATACGCCGAAAAAGAAGATTTTATAAATGAAAAAATTTCAGATTATAGAACAAGCAAAATAAATAAATACGATTATGTTAAATTATTAAGTTATAGAAATAAACCTCATAAAATATATTTTTTCATTTTTATTATATTTTTTACTCTTTATATTATATTATATTCATTTATGAAAAATTAAAATGCATTATACGATTTTTATTATATTTTTTCCATAGTGTAGGAACTAACATACGTACCTGGATATTACCGTGTAGGAACTTACATGCGTATCTTTTTCCGCCATGTAGGAACTAACATACGTACCTGGTTTTTACTGTGTAGGAACTTACATACGTACCTTTTTCCGCCGTGTAGGAACTAACGTGTGTATTTTTTTTACCTGCTACTCTCGTGTAGGAACTTACATTCGCCCATCTATTCTATAATCAATGCAACAATCTACTACGCATTGACATGAAATATAAATGTTTCGTTAAAATAAATTATTATCGACTTATCGTGTTTGTTCAGGAACACGGTATCTAATAAAGTATATAATTAAAAAAGATTACGTATACAGCAAGTGGCGTAGACAGGGGGGGTAACCCCCCATTGTCTTTCCAATTATAATAAATGTATTATTTATATTATTGTATATTTATTTTAATTATAATGAAAAAAAAATCTATAAATAAATTATTTTTATATTGAGGTGTTTATAACATATAATTATAATGTGGGTAGTTCGTAAATGGTACACACAATTATTTTGAATAATAATTTATTAATTACTATTTATACAATTACAACACTCGCAAAGAAGGAAAAACTAAAAGTAAAAATTTATAATACGTGTATTAGAAATAGTAACGAAATCAATGTTGATACAAAAAGAAATAATAATAATACATTAAATATTAAATGATCGTTTCGGCGGCGGTTATAATACAATTAGCGATAACGCGGCGAGTACGGCGATAACGTATGTGTGTGACCGCGGCGTCGGATACTGAACGACTGTTGTTGTTGTCGGCTATCTCTCCCGTATATAATTAGGCGATAGCTTTCTTGATTATTCCGGAACATTCTCGATATGATATGTGATTAATATATTTAGTCTCGAATATTCTCGAAATATATAGATAATTCGATAGCGTCGCGCGTTATTGATTGTCGCCACATCACTCCCCTACCAGTGACGGAGTCAAACAAAACCTACTTGGAGACGGTCTGGAAAACGAACTCTTCTTCCGGAACGTGTCCTTTGGTCCTCCTTTGTAATGGTATTCGGTGTAGGTGTCTGCATTTCTCTCGAAATATCTTCCTTAGAATGGTCGTCTACTATGATGTAGGCCGGTTTAAGTCTATCTATAGTTACTCTAACATTTTTTTGTCTTTATATCAATGACAAAAGTTTTTATACTTCGACTTATGACTCGATAGGGACCATCATAGGGCATTTGTATTCCATTTTTGGGTCCGTCATGTCGAATGAATACGTACTCTGTGGTTGCAAGATCCTTGAAAACAAAGTTCTTCTTATCGCCATGTCGCGTACCATTGACAGGTCGGATCTGCTGAATGTGATGTCGAAGATCTTTGATAAACTCAGCTGCGTCGTCGAACTTGGCGGCATTATCTTTTGACGTTAGGAATTCGCCTGGGAGTCTAAGTGGCTCTCCATAGACTAATTCTGCCGAGGTGGATTTAAGATCGTCGCGCCAAGCTGCTCGGATACCCAATAAGACTGTCGGAAGAGTTTCTGTCCATCGATTATTTTGATGACATTTAATGGCGGCTTTAAGCTGCCGATGGCTTCGTTCCACCATGCCATTTGCTGAAGGATGATAGGCCGTGGTCCTAAGATGGTTCGTGCCAGTCAAGTCATTAAGTTGCTTGAAAAGGCATGACTCAAATTGTCTTCCCTGGTCTGTTGTGATACGAAGAGGGGTACCAAATCTCGCGATCCAATGCGTATAGAAGGCTCGTGCTACGGTTTCCGCTTCTTGATCTTCCAATGGAATTACCTCAGGCCATCGAGTAAATCTATCGATACACGTGAGGCAATAGCGAAATCCTTCGGAATAAGGCATAATGATTAGATCTAAATGAACATGTTCAAATCTTTGAGATGGTAAAGAAAATGAACCAAGAGGTGCTGTGACATGGCGCGTGATTTTGGCTCGTTGACATTCTACACATGCCCTCGCCCAATGTCTGCAGTCTGCGTCAATGGCTGGCCACACGAATCGCTGTTTAACAAGCTTCGTCGTGGCCTTAACACCTGGATGTGCAAGTCGATGTATATTATTGAAAACTTTACGTCTGAATGGCTTTGTGACAAAGGGCCTGGCGGTTGAAGTTGATAGGTCACAGAACACTAAGACATTCGTACCTGGTAATTGAACTTGCTTGAGTTGTAGTCCAGTGTTTTCTTTTTCGTATTTCTTTAATTCCTCGTCTCCCTGTTGTGATATCGCTAATGCAGTGTAGTCTATTGTCTCTGACAAGGCGTCAACGCGAGATAAAGTATCAGCCACGATATTCTGCTTACCTGGAACATACCTAATATCCGTGGTGAATTGTGAGATAAAGTCTAGGTGTCTGAATTGTCGTGGTGAGCATTTATCCGATTTCTGCTGAAATGCAAAAGTGATGGGTTTGTGGTCGGTGAATATAACAAAATCGCGTCCTTCCACCATATACCGAAAATGCTTGACAGCAAGGTATATCGCGAGAAGTTCTCGATCGTAAGCTCCGTATTTCGTCTCGGTCGCTGTGAGCTTCTTGGAAAAGAAAGCAAGAGGTTGCCACACATCATTGACGAACTGTTGGAGAGTTGCGCCAACCCCGGTGTTTGAAGCATCACTTACAATAGCCAGTCGAGCGTTGTCACATGGATGTGCGAGAAGTGTGGCTGTAGCGAGTTTCTCTTTGCATTTTTCAAAAGCCAAAATAGCCTCTGGTGTCCAGTTAATAGGTGACTTACCTTTTAAATTGGGTACCAAAAGGTCACTTAGTGGTGCTTGTGCGTCTGAAGCTCCAGGTATAAAACGACGATAGAAGTTTAACATACCCAAGAACTGTCGTAGACCCTTAGCGGACGATGGCCTCTTGTAGCTTAAAATGTCAGTGACTCTGTCAGGTAGAGGACGTGTTCCTTCTCTAGTAATCATGTAGCCCAAAAACTTTACTTCTGACTGTCCAAAAACGCACTTTTTTGGATTGACAACCAGAGAGTATTCACGTAAACGCTCAAAAATGATCTGTAAATGTTTGATGTGCTCTTCCTCAGAAACAGATGCCACCAAGATGTCGTCAATGTAGCTGTAACAGAAATCAAGCCCAAAAAGTACTTCGTCAATAAATCGTTGAAACGATTGTGCTGCATTTCGAAGCCCAAAAGACATAAAGAGGAATTCGAAAAGTCCAAATGGTGTCACGATTGCGGTTTTAGGAATATCTTCTTCAGCTACAGGAATTTGATTATATGCTCGGACTAGGTCGATTGTTGAAAAAATCGTTTTACCGTGGAGAAAGTGTGCAAAGTCCTGAATATGACGAACCGGGTACCGATCTGGAACAGTCCGAGCATTTAGAGCACGGTAATCCCCACAAGGACGCCAGGCATCAGTTGTGTTCCTTGATACCAAGTGTAATGGTGATGCCCAAGGTCCCTGGGACGGTCGAATAATGCCCAATTGGATCATAGCTTCAAACTCCTTTTTTGCTGCCTTGAGTTTATCAGGTGCTAAGCGTCGTGGTTTACAAGATACTGGGGGTCCTGGTGTCGTTTGAATATAGTGTTTGGTGCTGTGCCTAATGTCTTTAGGCGCTCCATACGGTCGAGTGATCTCGGGAAATTTCCGTAGTAAGCCGTCGTATTTCGTTTCTCCCACGACGATCCTTATGGATGGTATGGAGGATTCAGCAGCGTGACCATGAGCGGTAAGTCGTGTAACACCATCTAAAAGACATTGATTACGCACGTCTACCAAAAGATTGTAATGACTTAAGAAGTCCACACCAATGATGGGTTTGGATACTTCCGCTATCACAAATCTCCAAATGAAATCTCGACGAAGTCCGAAGTTGAGACTGAGCGTGATAGTACCGTAGGTGTTAATGGGCGTGCCATTGGCTGCTGATAGGACGTAATCGGATTTTACTCGTCGGTCTGGAACAGCACTACGTGGATAAACACATAAGTCGGCACCCGTGTCGACGAGAAATTGAGTTTGAGAAGTTCGATCAGTAATGAATAGACGGCGTGGGGACGGACTGGGCTCACTGGCCGTCATCAGTGATGACCCGTCACGTTTCCCGAATTATAGGTACAAGGTTCCTTACATTTTCGTGACTGAGATCCATAACGCCAATGATACCAGCATAATCCATCTGCGCCATGGAGAGTACGGCTCCGAGATCGAGATCTTGAGCGGTAAGTACTTGGTCTTGAGTCCGGGTTACGCGAGGGACGAGTATTGATCGCTGACACTTCACTTCTCAACGCCGCAATTTCCTGATTTATACTCAAGGTAAGTTGAGACATTTTAAGATTGAACATGGCTTCAAGAGTGTCACTTCTCGTTGTCTCGGCTATTTGAGGTAGCAAAGGACCAGATGCATCCGCGATGTTGTCTGCATGGACAGCGAGTTCTTCAAGCTTACTATCTTTAACTATTGCTAACGCCACTTGTATACTTTTTGGTAGGCGGCCCATCCAAAGTGTCTTTAATAATGTTTCCGGGACGGAAGAGTCAGCCAGGCTTTGGAGGTGGCGTAAAAATTGTGACGGTTTACGGTCACCATTCTCAACGCGCTCCAGAAGTTGACGTGTTTTTTCCTCTTGGGAGGCACTAAGACGTTTTATTAATTCATGTTTTATTTTGACATACTTACTGTCCGAGGGCGGCGTCATAATTATGTCTTTGACTTCAACTGCATATTTCGGCGGTAATGCTCCAACCACATACCCGAATTTTGTACTATCAGCTGTGACTCCCGCGCTGGCGAAACTACCTTCGACCATAGCAAACCAAAGTTCGGGATCTGACGAAATGAAATCTGGTATTTTGACAGCCACTCGAGCAATCGTTGCGTCTGTCTCTGCCATCACGTCGAGGTCACCAATTTGTGGGTAGTTCGTAAATGGTACACACAATTATTTTGAATAATAATTTATTAATTACTATTTATACAATTACAACACTCGCAAAGAAGGAAAAACTAAAAGTAAAAATTTATAATACGTGTATTAGAAATAGTAACGAAATCAATGTTGATACAAAAAGAAATAATAATAATACATTAAATATTAAATGATCGTTTCGGCGGCGGTTATAATACAATTAGCGATAACGCGGCGAGTACGGCGATAACGTATGTGTGTGACCGCGGCGTCGGATACTGAACGACTGTTGTTGTTGTCGGCTATCTCTCCCGTATATAATTAGGCGATAGCTTTCTTGATTATTCCGGAACATTCTCGATATGATATGTGATTAATATATTTAGTCTCGAATATTCTCGAAATATATAGATAATTCGATAGCGTCGCGCGTTATTGATTGTCGCCACAATAATATTGTATTCACAAGATCGCAACTGAACTTTGTTCTTCTTGGCATTTTTAATGACACAAACAAATAGAAAATATTCAAAGTACTTATTTATGATTTTTTTTTTTGGTTACCTTGCAACGTCGGGTAATTCATTATATTAACCACTAATAAATAAATATTATTCTCAAATCTTATAACCCCCGTAGCAACCATTTATAAACAAAAACAAAAATTTCTATCGTAAATCTCAAAATTCCTGTTTGAGCACCTCCCGGGGGTGGAATTAGGTCCATATATAAACCCTATAAACCCGCTCCACGATATTCTCGATCATTTAAAAAAAAATCAAGATCGGCCCAGCTGTTCTCAACTGATGCAATTTCGAATTTTTTGTCTCCATTTTTATATATATAGATATTATATTTTACATGTAATTGTATGTCATTATTCGCTGTTCAAACGCTTTTAAAAAAAAATTGTGGATTTTAATAATTTTTGATTGACATTAAGAACTACTTCTGTGAAATCTTCTATCAAATTTTCAAGTATTTTGTAGGAGCCAAATTTTTTTTATCACCGATTATAAAAATAAAATGTAAAAAAATCGAATATTTTAAATGCCTTATGTGGCTTAAAAATCAATAAAATATTTTGAAAAAAAATATGTCATAAAAGAAATGCCATTCTTAAAAGCTGTAAAAATTTAAAAAATCTGAGACTTGTTAAAAATCTGAGTCAAAATATGTCAAAATACTTTGAAAACTTAACCATGTATAGAAAACTTCAATATAAAGATTTGGTGAAAATATCAAGTTGTTGCGATTTTTGGTTTTTGAGTTAGAGGATTTAAAAAAAATGTAATTTGTAAAAACGTGATTTTGTGTAAAATTTCCCGTTTTTTCGTAATTTTTTTATCGTTTTTTTCGATTTTTTAAAAAGTATTGAAAAAGTTGGATTTTTGACTTGCCCAAGTACCATTTACATTCACTTTCCTTTCAGAAAAGTTACTGTTTAAGCAAATCAACAGGGGCGGCTCCAAGGGGTGGGCCTAGGGGCCACGCCGACCCCTAGCCCGTACTGTATTTATAAAAAAATTTATATTATTAACAAAAAATACATATTATAATATGGACTATTATACGACACGCACAAGTATGTAGATAGAGCCATAGAGGTGTATACGATGTACCAGCTATCTATATATTATGAAGAACCAATAAGGTTATAAATAAACTATATTAATATATAATTTACTATGGTTTGATCATTGATTATAGAATAGATCTATTCTATTCTATAGATCTTATAGATCTATTCTATTTTATAATCAATGCTATGATATTATTATTTTATAATGTTCAAAATATGATTTTGTAAAATTATAATTTGCCCCCCCCCCCTAACCAAGGAGCCGCCCCTGCAAATCAAAGCATTTTTACTGCCAAAAAAGGTGTCGTCAGACATAAAAATAACAAAAACACACATCATTGTAAAACCAATAGATTCCATCACTCCGTTCAGAATCTAAAAAATAACAATAATAATAATTAAATATTTATCATTAAAATAATAATGTTATATGAAAACTTGTTTTTAGTGGTTTGTACTTTTAGGCCGGAGCTATACATGGCGTATTCACCGCGTTTCAAACGCTGCGTATTCCGTGGCGTTTATAAAAAATAAACCAATAAATTTTTAGTTCGACGGACAACGCGGCGGAACACGACGTATATTGCTCCTGCCTTATAGTAGGGTTGCCAACTTTTAAATTGTTTAATGTAGGACAATTTTTTTCATATCCAATTTATATACCATAGTTTTAGCGGCATAGCCAGGATTTTTTTTAGTGGTTGACGGTGGGGGGGGGGGGGGTACAAAGTAAAAAATTAAAGGTGCCTCCATCGCGTCGCCTCCAAAGTCGTGACGGCGAACGCTCTCTCTCGTCTGGACCGTCGCCCTCGTCGCAACGAACAAGCCCGGCTCCCGACCGTCTTTCGCGTCCCTCGCAAAGTTACCCCGTCATCGCCGCTTTTTCCGTGCGACCGACACGCGGTTCAACGTTGGAGTCCCGACTCGTCACGTCCGCGACCGTCTTACTATTATTCATATTTATCGCGTTCGCTTTTTTGTTATTATCATCACGCCTGTACGCATTCGACTTTTTGTTATATCGCGCACACGCGCCAGCATAATTATTATTATTTCGTTATTTGTTATTTTAAATCCATTTCCATCCGCAATATAGTTAATACATAAACTGTAATCATATTGTGTTTTCTTTTATTATATTCGCTGGGAATAAAGTCTCGCAACTCCCATCGCGAAACCACGTTATCTCCCACAACATATCAGTTATATCACAGAACAATATGGTTATAGGTCTCTTAGATTATCACAGATTACCACGATTTAAGATAAAAAAAAATATGAAAAGAAAATTCATTATGTTCAATATATGAGTAAATAGGTATTTTTGTAAAATGTAGGATTGTTCTACAAAAAATTTATAGTATTGTTGGACGTAGGACAATTCAAACAAATGTAGGACAATCCTCCCCAATGTAGGACAGTTGGCAACCCTACCTTATAGATATTTTCGTTAAAAATATTAGAGACTATACGGACTTCCCATTATCCAATCGATAAGTAACTATGTATTACAACCGAGACACTATATTATAAGATAATATAGTATTGGTACACTATACAGCATAATGTATAATGTTAACACCAATGCAGTGATTAGATCAAATCAGATATAACAAATAAAATTAGTGACACCAGAATTCAATTCCTACATTATTTCGAAGTGGTGTGCGATCATATGTACTATGTTCAATATTAAATTTAATTATTGATAATATTATTAGTTAAAACTTTTTATTACAATGGAAAATGAACTTATTATTTCAATAATGTAAAGTGAAAAAGGTGAAACAATAAAAGTTGTAAATGATTTTAAATTTGGTTGTCACAAAAATTATTCAAATGGAGATATTAGATGGAGGTGTACAAATAAAAACTGCAGAGCTTTTTAACGAATAAATGCTGAATGCATATCTTTGTTATGGCAATATCACTTTAGGAACCCCTTACAATAATTAAACGTAGATGAAACAGTAACACGAATTGCGTCCGGGACGCAATTCGTTCAAAAAGGTTCGTTTACCTGTTTCGGTACGCAATTCGTGTGTACCCGGATCGACAAATGTTGCAATTGAATAATTTAGTTGATTTTCTAAATCTAAACTGTTTCATCGAAGTTGTAACTTTTGAATTAGAAGTTCTTTTAGTAATCTTATAATTTCTAAACTTGGAGTAAAAGAGTTTAAATAATTTTCTAAGGCTGTTATAGATGGTATACATTCAGAAATAATTGATTCATTTCGACTCATGGACTTAGTTATTTGTTCAAATGGCTCGAGTAGCTGTAAATAAGCCTCTAATATAGTCGTATTCCATTCATTTGCGTTTATATTTGTAATATTATTTTCAGCACTATACAAAGAAATACACTTTTTCAGTTCAATAAAGCGTTCGACCATGTAGTATGTGGAATTCTACATAGTTTTCACATCTTGGATCATTTTTTTTTCTGGTAATTTTAATTCATTTTGAATTATCTTTAGTTTTGTACAATGTGTAATATTCCCAAACACCACATTTGCTTGTTGAACACATGATAAAGTAATATTAGTGACATTAACATTCATATTAGATTATAATTTAAAAAATAGAATTAATTAAAGAAATAAATATTAATCACAGGTCAATCACTTAAAAATCAAATTACACAATCACAATTAGTGATGGGCATAATCGAGTGAAAATAATCGAGTTACTCGATTGTTGATAATAATCGAGATATCTCGATTATTAAAATAATAATCGATTATGTAACCGAGTGATTTTTCACTCGAACTATAGTAACTCGAGTACTCGTCACTCGACTACTGATGAGGTCGATATCATATATATTACTTTCTGACCTCTCCCAATAAAACTAGCCTACAAAAAGCCATTTGTGTTTGAGCCTCCGCACAGATAAGAGGTTGAAGTTGTCTAATTTGCTGTGGTTCGAAATTCCTAGTATTTTTGTACTATTTATAGTCGATTTTCATAATAAAACTAAGATAACCATATTCATTCTAATATATATTATTATATTATTAAACCATTGTTATATTTTACATTATTATTATATTATTATATATTAATTATTCAATCTTCGTCGAGTCCATCTACAACTTCAACTTTGATTATTCGCCAATATTTAGAAATGCCACTGTTGGATAGGAAAAAAAAATCCATTACATTTCTGGAAGCAGCATAAAAATACCTTTCCAGAGTTATATAAAATGCAACTGAAGTATTTATGTATACCGGCTACATCAGTTCCTTCGGAACGAGTATTTTCAAAAACTGGGCAAACAACTAACGACCATCGGAGCAGATTAACTTCTAAAAATCTAGATTATATAATTTTTTTAAATAGTAATTTAAATTTGTTTAAGTAATTACAATTGTTAAATTTATTAGTAACAATTATTATTTATGTCTAAAATAATTTGCCAGGTTAACGCTTAAAATGTTTACATAAAAAAAAATAAATAAAAAATGAGATTATGATTTATGCACATTTTTATTTCTATATACCTACTATACCTACTAATAATAATATTCCAAGTTATCATATTAATTGAATATTTTGCGTAATTATTTCGATTGATGACTCGATTATGAAAATATGTATATCAATCACCTACTATACGAGTAATAACTAATATTACTAATATCAACTGAAAATTTCGAGTGATAACTCGATTATAACAATATATCGATTACTAATAACTCGATTATAGAAATAATTCGATTATGCCCATCACTAATCACAATAAATGGTTTATCATATCTATCTAAACTCATAAAATATTACAATTTACAGTGTTGCTAGTTGCTACTTTGGCAGATAAATTTGTCTTCTTATACTGAATAGTGATAAACTGATAACTGATAAGTAATACCTACTGAGTACTGATCAGTGTTGCTAAATGGTACGATCTTGGTGGGGGAATACGATAATTTAGAGACAGGTACGATTCCCCATCAAACCCTTTGGTGGGTCATAAAGAATACGATCTTTTTTTCAGTGGCGGCTCGTGGTATTAAAAATAGGTAGTGCGCAAAATAATAACTAACAAGCATTTCCAATGATGTAACATATTTTTATTGGTTTTAAATAATGTATCTAAGTATCTTATTAATAATATGTAAATAATGTATAGGTATCTTATTTATAATATGCATTTATCATTTGATGCAAAAACCTACATTGATAACCTAACCTAACCTGCATTGATACAAAAATCTGATTACAAAATGGAAAAACCTCAAAAGAAATCGAAGATAAAATTTTTTTTAAAATCGGTTCGCAGTAGTAACTGCGCACCGAATTGCATTGTATTTAGCGGTCCCCCCACTTATGTCCCTCCACTTGTCAAGCATACGTATTTTATATAGGTGTGCGATGCTGTCACAGTGTTGCGCACCGATTGGTGTGTGCATTTTGCATAACTGTTTTTACTTTAGGAGCAATAATATGTTCACAACATAATAATTCTATACCGAAAAATATTGTTGAATAATTTTTTTTAAATGCACACCAATATTTAAAAAATTACAATTTACAACGGTTGTTTTAAAAAAATAAAAAGTATTATTTTGATAAAATAGCATGTGGTGCGCTTGCACCTGCGCACTTACGCACGAGCCGCCACTGCTTTTTTTAGACATATGTATTTTACATTAAATTTAGTTTTTTACAATTTCATTAAATATGAAAAAGGAAAAATATTATTAACACGTTAACCGCCATATGTCCGTCGGTGGCCGTACAGCAATCAAATTTTATACTTATATGTCCGCCGGCGCGGCGCCCAGAGTTGGTCATTATTACCATGCCACATGACCAGCCGGCGACCATAGATTCATATTTAAACAAATGCTCATAACTGTTGTGGCGCTACACTAATGAATCTTTAAATAGTACCATGGCGTAGAGAAGAACATGACAATTATTTTGGTATAAAAAATAACAACATTTTGTTAAATTTAACCTTTGAAAATATTTAATGAAAATGATATTATTTATAAATACTTTTATACACTACTTGGTATTAAATACAGTTAATAATATTAAAAATATTTGATAGGCATGGTAAATTCTAATATGTATAACCACATTAACAATGACACTGAAATAGTATTGAATTTGTCGAAGACTAATGATTTTTTTTTGTTCATATATTAACTTACATGTTAAATTTACAATGTTAAATTGTTTTCATTATGTTTTTACTTACTGTGATGTATATTTTAAATTGTTATATTTATTTACTGATGTTATATTAAGTTTACGTTTTTATTTATTAATATAGATACAGATAATAATATTTACTTTGACTATTTATTGTGTAAAGTTCTTTACTACCATTGTATTTTATTTTGATTATATTATATCAGTTATCATGACCACCTAATTATGCAGTAGATTAGGTATTTTGGTTATTAAAAATATAAGTAAGATAATGTAAGATACAATCCATGTAAGACAATTATAAATATATTACACTATTTATTAGTTATTAACTTATAATTTATTAAATTAGGTAGTTTTTCATTCTAAATTAAGTGATATTTTTCGGCTAGAGGAGCGTAGCGACGACCCAGAGCAAATTTAGCAAGTGTTAATCACTCAGTCCACTGTTTTGGCAAGTATTTTCGTTAAGGGGGCTGGAGCGTAGCATGTTTTAAGGAGTAATATTTAGGCATTTTATCACATGAACATTTTGGCTGTGTCAATGTGTGAGTAATCCGTTATCGCGTTTATCGTGCCACCGTGCATCGATTAAAATACAAATTCCTGGAACTACGATACTAATCAAAATGAACATTTTATCTTTACATTATATTAATTTGCACAACATCACGGTTCATCCGTTTTGATGATTCAATTTTATTATAATATAAAAAGTAGTGTGGACAGTGTAGTACTATAAGACATTATAAATAATACTGTGGAAGCGCATATAAATTTGGACCGTATGTATATGGAATTTAAAATCTGGACGTACAGTAAATACAATACATACAATCGGATGTACAAATCTGGATTTTATATATAAATCATTTAACAAATAGCATAATAATAATAATAATAATAATAATAATAAAAAACTGATTACTCGTAATTCGTATTATATTGATTATTTATTTTTTATATATTTATATAATTAATTAATTTCTTCGGTAAGTATTTGAGGCAACATGTTTTCTAAATAAAATGTTTTTATTTCATTTTCATTTTGTTTTCCCAAAAACTGTCGTCACGTTTTATTTTTTCCATCATTAAACCGCATGCAAAAGTCAATGTACACGAAGAAAATACTTTTTCTCCGGCTGTAGGGCAGAAATTGAATGCAAATAGTACCAAAAGAGAAATATAAATTCACCTTATTTCGATTGACTTATATTAATTTTGAAAAGATGATTGTATTCTATTTTCTACGTATAAATCATTTGCATCAGCTTGCATCTAATTTTTCGCTCAAAACGATAGTCTTTACCAAAAAAAGCCTACGTAAAGAAATCGGTTGACGATTATTGTCTAAGTGAAATAATGAACTATAAAAAATAATTATAATATTTATTTGCGCTGATATTGGGATGTTAAAACATATTAGGTTATTACGGCCATATTAATATATCGTTCGCCGCAATCTGTATTTTTATATTTTATTAGTATAGTTATATTCCAACTCTCTCACGAAACAGCTTCGAGTCCGTACAACGTCAACCGTGCAATAATATAGTATATACACGCTACATGCACACATAAAAGTTAAATGCAATAAAAACAATAACTCATCGATGGATTAAAATTGATTATTGTTATTTTTTACTATTTTCTGATAAGAGGACATTTGTTACTTCAAAAACTTTGATTTGTATTCCCGAATTTGGTTTGAAATAACGTATTAAAATTGGTACGATTTTTAGGTTCTTATGGTTAGAAGTATCTATCATAATTGTAGCAAAATTTATATTTTCTATTTCCTTACAAATTTGTTGCATGGCGAAAGGAGCTAACACATTTAAAACAATCGATTCAGCCTTAGTTCTCGCACAAGTAAATTTTTTTTATACATTTGTTTTAAAAGAGATGATGTGCAGTCCATTGATCGAAATGAGTGATTGTGTACCACGGTATGAAATGTGAATATTCCTTCTTGTGCTGCAGTACGTCTACTTTCGTCAGTGGACCCACTCGGATCATTTTTGAAAAAAAAGAAGTTACCTTTTCGTGTTTTGATGCAGCTGATAATGCCAGTAAATGTTTTTTTACTTTTGTAACATGTTGTGTTATGTCTGAACGTCCACCATGTTCTATAGAAAACACTGACTTACATATGGTACAAAATATTTTTCCTACTTCGTCAGAATCTTGTAAAAAAGGAAATTCTAATTTTAATTGTGGAGTAAAAACGCACCGTCTTTTGGGCATTTTGAAAAACAAATTATAAGGTATTATGGTACACTTAATTTTAAATAAGCTTAATAAATTACACGTCACTACGTCACTACGACTACGACTACACTGTGAATGTCATTGTGAACTCGACACCCGTATAAATATTAATAACAAATTATATTTATAATTTTACATAGATATTATAAAATAAAAATAGACATTATATTTGACAACAAACTGGTTGTGGCGGATGGAACATTGTACTTATTTAGTAGACGACGTCACACATCAATATAATAATATTAATAACATTTTGTACGTTATCGTTATACCATTAGTATTTATAATCGTTGGTTTAACGTTGTCGATAATGATCTGATATTATTAGTTCTCTATTTTCAATCCACAGCAATTATAATAATGTATTGTCAAGAGAAGAATCTAAAAATAATGCTGATAAGTATAGATTAGATGTTCTATTGAATATTGTGATACAAAACTATCGTAGAATAAAAAAATATAAAAATAAAAATTATTAATTAACAATAAAGAGATTAACGGGATTAATACGGGACCTACTTGAAAATACGGGACAAAATGCGTCCCGTATAACTTTTGTCGGGACAACGGGACACAAAGTGGAAAAACGGGACAATCCCGTAAAATACGGGACGTATGGTCACCCTAGTCTAAGATATAATACATTGTTATTTATAAATATTGTAAAAAGTATATTTTATTTTGAAACGATAAATATATTTTTCAATTAGGATGGGTTGGCAGTTGCATACAGCGACATAGTTTGTCAGTCTAGAATATTATACATTATATTATATTTTACATGTAATTTTATGTCAATATTCGCTGTTCAAACGCTTATAAAAAATAATTGTGCCTATGGATTTTAATAATTTTTGAATGACATTAAGAACTACTTCTGTGGAATCTTCTATTACATTTTTTTATCACCGATTATAAAAATAAAATCTAAAAAAATCGAATATTTTAAATGCCTATAATTTTGAACCTTAAGTATGAACAGAAAAAATTTTATGAATTTTTATCTACAAAATAACTTGCAAATTATCGTGATTTTTACACATTTTATACAAATTTGAGCTTTAATGACTTATAAAAAAATTTGAGTAAACCGATCACCAATATTTTTTAGTTACGATAAGTTAAACTTATTATAAACCTTGTATTAAATTTTCAAGAGTTTTCGGTCTGCCAATTAAATTTTATAGATGTTTAAAAACAAAAATTTTACAAAAATCGAAAATTTAAATTGTCTATAAATAAATCAAAATATGTCAAAATATTGAAAAGTTGGATTTTAGACTAGCCAAAGTACCATCTACATTCACTTTCTTTTCAGAAAAGTTGCTACTTAAGCAAATCGAAGCATTTTTACTGCCAAAAAGGTGCCGTCAGACACAAAAAAAAAATAAAAAAATTAAAAAAAAAAAAAAACACACATCATTGTAAAACCAATAGATTCCATCACTCCGTTCAGAATCTAATACAAAGAAAAATAAATTGTATTCAAAAATAGGTCATGCTATTTAAAAAAAAAGTTATTGTGCGCATGCGCGAAATTAACTGTCACAAAAATAGTCTAATTACATAAAAATGTGTATAATTATGTTTTTTAGCTAGCCAGAAAATCAGAATTAAAATACATGAAGCCTATATATAGGTATACATAGTTGTTGAGTGTTTCCACTTATCGTGATCTCACTGTATTATTTCATTTAAAAATTTAAATATCAAGTACTTAAATTGTATTCTTGACCGAATATTAATAAAATACGCCGAATAGTCGAATATAAATTAATCTCAAAATATTGACTGAATATATTATATAGGCCGGATACCGAATAACTACCGAATATTCGGTTCTTCCCTAATTTAATGGTGTTGTATTATAAGAATCATTGTCGAAGCACAAAAATAAAAAAAAACCGTGTGGAACCGAAATGGATGTAGCTATAGAATTAACTAACGGATTTCGATTACAGTTTATTTCATATGCTGTAATTTCTGTGGTTGTTGCTCTATGGTGTCGCTACAAATGGAAAAGAAGGAACATTGATAGATTGGCAGCCAAACTATCAGGACCTCCATCCTACCCGATCATTGGCACAGGGCTCGAGTTTCTTGGATTACAACAACGTAAGTTACAAATAATTATTGTACATAGGTAATTTTAAAAGATGATCGAATAATATTTATAATTACTGGCACACCAACCAAGTCAGTTTAAAAAAACCGACCCGCAAAAGGCTTTGCCCCTCATCCCCATTATATAATTTTATAACTTTGTTAATAATTATATTATATTTAATAAGACATTAGGTTCTCGGCTTATTATTTAATAGAATTATATTTAAATATATAAAATACACATCTTTAATACAATCACTATTTATGTTATAACAAATATAATTATTATTAATGCAAGACTTAAGAGTTATAATTATGCACACTGAGACTTACTTAAAACTTTTGTAAAGAAAAATATAAATTAATATAACAAAGTAAGTATTTAAATTATGCTGCCATTATTGGCAAATTTCTTCTGTGGTGAACTATTTATAGTTCATTTTCAATATTTTTCTCATAGTAGAATTATGATATACATATTTTCGGGCCAAGGATCTAACCAACCACGAAAAAAATCAGGTATAATAACTACTACCCTTATACCCTTTAGTGGCACCACTACAAATAATTTATGATACAACTCGTGTGTTCCTAAACAACTTCGATTATGCATGATCAGATAATTCATCTGATTGAAAGTTAAGGTATAAAAACAAAAGGCGGGACAGAATCATAGAAAAACGACCATGATGGAATGATATTTACTATAGTCTTTTCATTTTAAGAAGCGATTCAGGCAGCGACCAATTTTTGTCGGCGGCGGACAGGTCACGCCCAACCGATCCCCACCTCACTATTTTTACCACCGGTGAGAGCGTACGTTATGTGATCCGCGTTAGGTGAATGTGTGTGCGTGCGTCAACGTCGACGTGCGAACAAAATACGTGATAACTGATAAAGCACCGCACCGGAGTCGATGCCATACATTTTAAATTATGTGTACAAGTATGCAATAAACATTATAGACTAATGCGTCGCTCCCGTGGCGGTGATTATAAGTTGGCTGCCTGAATCGCTTCTTAAAATGAACAGACTATACATAAATGAGGAATGGAAGAAAACCCTCTATGCTCTTGCGGAATCGAACAAACTATCAAGCATATTATGGAAGAATGTCCAATTATTAAATTTGAAGGAGGAATAGCAAAATTACAAGACGCTAAAACAGAGGCAATTAATTGGCTAACCAAGCTAGAAATACCACTCTAATAAACAACAAAGTTCCTGGCCCAGTTACCTTTAAATTTAGGATAGTTTTTGATAAATTTTAAAAGCTGCTATGTTATTGTAATTTTAAGCTTAAATTTATCTAATACCTATTTATTGTTATAATTTCTTACTCATTTAACATAGTTAAATGTATCTCTGTCTACTTTATTGTATTTAACTAACATTTATATTTATAACTAAGCCGATAAGTCATATGCAAAATAAATAAATTAATAAAATGAAATAAATAATAATTGTATTAAATGCTTTAAATTGTTGAATAAATATATGAACTTTCTTGATTTATGAATGGTCTATCACATAATGTAATGATTAGGGCCCGGAAATTCATGTAGGTACTAAAAACTACCGAAATATGAATGCATTTATGCTCTTTAATTTGCCCTTATTTTTATTTCGTTTATTTCTTTTATTTTTTTAATTTATAAGTACAATGAAATCAAATTATTAAGCTACTTAGGATCTTTATTTCAATTTCATTGACTGGTAATCAAAAAAATTACTTAATTTACATTTTAGATTCTGAACGGAGTGAAGAATGTATTTGTTTTGGCGTTTAGGCCGACGCGGCACAACGCCTACGTAATGCCGTACGTGAATAAAATATAAGGCGATTCCGTAAGATCGCACGTCCTTTCGGTTCGATAGGTTAGCGGGATGGTTTTCCTTTTAACAATAATACAAATGAAAAGAATAGAACTACAGTCTATTTTCACTTATGAAGCATGCCATTTGGTATATTACAGTACAAAAAAACGACTCATATATAATTTAAGATGGGCGCCCTCACAAAGTATGCAATTATAATATAATAATCTTAATTATAATACGTAGGTAACAAAATAATAATAATACAGTGACAAACACACTTAATAATAAAAGAGACACAGCTCCCGTTACCTCGGTATACTTGAGTCCCGTTGGATTCTATCCCACGCGACCGTGGACAATTCTCTACACGTGCGACAGGAACTCAAGTATACAGATGACTGCAGTTGGAAACGACGTCAACATACAGGGACGAGTCCCGGATACACAGAAACACGTGTTTGGTGGCGAATCACAAAAAAAAACAATACGCATAAGGCGTTATGGGAAGACTCGCCCTACGGGAGTCACACGAAGACTGCACTGCTGAGTTCGAGAATATTCTCTACGGTCCCGGTGAACATATCGATCCGATAAGATATTAGACCGGTTCCGGGCATGCAGAGAATATAGGCCGTGAGTCTCGAACATCCTCCCCCCATGGGAGGCCATGCCTCACATTGTAATCATGGATAAAAATAAAAAGAGTAACGGAGAGGGTGCTGTGCCTCGTACAAAAAATACTAAATTATATCACAATAACAGAATTAACATACTATGGAACGATATACAGTAATAATAATTATGATAAAATAAATAGAAAAGAAAAAAAAAGAAAATTATACATAATAAATACCGCCGAGCGGCCGTAGGACATCGCAGTGCTATAGGGTTGACGGAGTTGACGGCTGCATGTCATGTAATGGAATGAGTTTGACCACTGGACGAGTCATTGGTCCGCGACTCGTGTGTAAACTTACCACTCTTACTACTCCATCTGGCCCGGGGAAAATTTCCACAACGCGACCAAGACGCCAATCTAATGGCGGTAAATGAGGCTCACGAATCAATACTAAGTCGTCAATCTTGATATTGGATCTATTTGTAGTCCACTTAGAACGAGTTTGCAAGGTGTGCAAGTACTCATTGGACCAGCGGCGCCAAAAAGACTGGTGGCATTGATCAAGTAACTTCCATCGATTCACAATAGCTAGTTGGTACTTTGGGGGGTCAAAAGTAAAAAATTTACAATATTTTTTAAATGCGACGGGATAAACCATAAAAAAATTTGGGAAAAACGGGAGTATTTACGCAAAACCAGTTTTCGACATAATCAAATTTTTTATTTTGCTATAACTCAAAAACTAATCGATGTAAATACTTGAAATTTTCACCAAATGTTTAGATTAGCGTTCTCTATACACCATTAAATTTTCAAAGTATTTTGACTTTTATTCAGCTATTTATAGACAATTGAAATTTTCAATTTTTTTAAGTATTTTTTTTTTAAATAACGATAAAATTTTTTTGGCTGCCTAGAAAATCTTGAAAATTTAATACAAGGTTTCTTATAAGTTGTTCCTTAACTGATAAAAAAAAATCTAAAATCGTAAGTCACAATTTTTTTTTATAAGTGCTCAAAGTTCCAATTTATACGAAATATGTAAAAATCACGATAATTTGCAAGTTATTTTGTAGATAAAAATTCATAAAATTTTTTCTGTTCATACTTAAGGTTCAAAATTTTAACACGAGGTTATCTATAAGCTACTCTTCAAAAATCTTTAAAAAAATTTCTACCGGAATTAGAGGAAAAAATTTTATGACTGTTTGAAATTTAAATATTTACGAAATTGCATAAAATAGCGATTTATTCTCAAACGATTTTAAATATTTTTTATAATTCAAAAAGTATAAGTCGCAGATTTTTGAAATTTCTACTAGCTGTTAAGATTGGCATTTTCTTTATGTCATATTTTTTTCAAAATGTTATATTGATTTTTAAGCCACTTATAGGCATTTAAAATATTCGAATTTTTTACATTTTTTTTTTATAATCAGTGATAAAAAAAATTTGGCTCGTACATAATATTTGAAAATTTATTAGAAGATTCCACAGAAGTAGTTCTTAATGTCATTCAAAAATTATTAAAATTCATATGCACAATTTTTTTTTATAAGCGTTTGAACAGCGAATATTGACATAAAATTACATGTAAAATATAATATAATGTATAATATTCTAGACTGACAAAGATATCGATTTTTGTAAAATTTTTGTTTTTAAACATCTATAAAATTTAATTGGTTGAGCGAAAACTCTTGAAAATTTTATACTAGGTTTATAATAAGTTAAACTTATCGTAACTAAAAAATATCGGTGATCGGTTAACTCAATTTTTTTTTATAAGCCCTTAATGCTCAAATTTGTATAAAATGTGTAAAAATCACGATAATTTGCAAGTTATTTTGTAGATAAAAATTCATAAAATTTTTTCTGTTTATACTTAAGGTTCAAAATTTTAACACTAGGTTATCTATAAGCTACTCTTCAAAAATCTTTAAAAAAGCTGTACAGCATAGCGAGGCCCATCCGGTTCTTTTTGAAATTTTAAATAGTGTATTAAAGCCCAGATTCATCTCAATAATTTGTTCATATTTTTTTTAAATTTTATGGCTTTGAAACATTTTAATGTATTTAATTTATTTTCTACATTCTTTACAATTTTGATTGCATCAGTTAAGAGAGTTCCTTCGGTTTTTATAAATGTAATAGTAATAGGTAGAAGTCTATAATATGTATAAATAAAAACTAAAATTAATTTCAAATCTGTTTCTAACATGTGTTTATAACTTTCCTTGTGCCTTATGTGTAAAAATTACAGCTACGTGATGCAGTTTGAGACTTTATGGCTAATGGTTGGTATATAACGGGCGGGTGACGAGTACCATTGGTCACTTTTCATATTGCGGACTCTAGTAATGATACATTTAATACAATTATATGTAATAACGATAATAATAAAAATAAAATTAAAAAATTGTCTGTTGTTAATATTCAAAGAAAAGGCTTGTTCATAACTACTTGTATGAGTTATAGTGTCAAGCAAAAGTTAAAGAGGATTTCAAATTAATTTTCTTCTATCAAGATCATCCGTTTTGAAGTTATTTACTCTTTTATAAATTTATATTCAAAACTTACCTATCTCAGTGGGTAACTTCATGATTATGATAATAAAATTATATCGTCTAGCGCACCATCGAATCTAAAACTTCTACACTAGTATATTAGTGTACTAGAAAATAGAAACCTGTGCATATAATTTAGTTGAGGTGATAATTCAATTAATCTAGTAGGCATCTCTTTAATATTAGGTTAATCCAATTTGACTAGGAAAATTAAAATTCATCAGATTAGTCTTCGGATTGTTAATTGAGGTTGTCGAGGAACACATGGAATGTGCACTTTGTAATAACATGCAATACGTACTTTATGAAATTTCAGAAACGATGGATATTTTAAATAGAATGGTCTTACAGCATGGTCCGGAACCATTCAACATTTGGTTGGGTACATATTTATGCGTATTCGTAATGAAACCAGAAGACGTGCAAGTAATATTTTTTTACTGATTTATATAATATATTACATATTTATAATTTGCCAATTCGAAATGTTCCTTCTAATATTCAAAAAATTAAATTCAATAACTTTTTTAGTAATCGGCAAATTATTTATTCGTACAGTTATTAATCATGCGAAGATTTTGATTCTTTAGCCAATAATAATAAAATATATATTTATTTGTAATTTCCTACATTTATGTACTTAAATTTATAGCGTTTATTTGTTATAGATTGTATTAAATAGTTCCAAGGCTCTAGAAAAAGGATTTATGTATAGATTTTTTAAAAAAATAACCGGCGATGGTTTATTCACAGCTCCTAGTAAGTTTAATTTATATATTATTGGTAACTATTATTAAATTCTACTATGAAACTTAAATAGAAAAAAGGAGAAAAAATTATAATTTACAATTTATAAATAATAATAACTAATTATTAGATTTCCTTTGAATGAACTTGATGATATAAATTTTGCTTTATTTCTTTAATGATTTTAGTTGATAAATGGCGAGTACATCGTCGTTTAATTTCTCCTGTATTCAACGCTAACCTTTTGAATCAGTTTATTCCTGTATTTAAACAGAAGAACGAAATTATGATTAAAAATTTAAATAAAGAAGTGGGTAAAATACAACCATTTGACCTCTGGGACTATATTGCACCGAATGCTGTTGATACGATTTGCCGTAAGTACATTATTCGTATTTAATCTTTGTTTTACTCAATAATGTAAATTATATGCATTTCATGTGCTCAGAAACAATGATGGGTTACAATATAAATTCACAGTTAAATAATGATATGGATTTCATGGACACCTTGACTAAGTAAAAGATAATTATTAAAATATCATATATTACACACAGTTTATACACATTAATCTGGATTAATTTTAGAATATCAGAATTAGGAGGTACGAGGGTGTACAAACCATGGCTTTATCCAGATTTTGTGTTCTCAATTTATCTAAAACTAAAAAGTTTGCAAAATATCTACAAGAAAACGAAAAATTTTCCAAATCAAGTAAGGTTCATTAATAGATTTCAAGCTTTACTCAAGACACTAATTGTGTTTATAGGCAGGGCTTGAAACCGATTTTGAATACCGGTTAAAACCGTTAACAATCAAAATCGGAAAAAATAAATACCGATATCAACAATCGAAATCGAAATCAGAAAAAAAAATACCGATATCAAAAACAGAAATTAAAACATCTACTAGATACTGAAGCAGTGGTGTACACCCGGGGGGGGGTGTTCAAACCCCCCTCCCCCTTTAACTTTTTAAATATATGAATATCTATACGAAAATGGTTAAAATTATAAATAATTTATTTTCGTAACATATTTGTAGAAAAATAAAAATCAAAGATAGGTCACTGCCGAAGTTTTAATTAGAATAACCCAAGAATATTATTCCACGAAGTATAAATACGATTTTATATTATTTTCTTGAAATTGTGTTTATGATTATTGATTACATAGACGGGTTACTTGAAGTTAATTTTAGATCACTAACAAATTACTAACTGGTACCGTGTGTTCAATTTTAAAGGTAACAGGAAAAATTTCGAACGCATGATCTTGAATTTGATTCGGGTTTTTTTTTACAGGGTACAAGGTTTACAGGGTACAGGACACATAGGCGAAACTAAAAACTTTTATTAGGTCAGGCCAAATGAAAAATATAAAAAATACTTCTATTAACAACTTTATAATATAGTAATTTTGTTTAATGTATACATACATATATATTAATTATATTCTAATGAATATTTTTTTTAAAATTTAAATATTTAATAATAAATAAAATTATAATAATTAATTAATACATTTATAATAATAGACGACGATTAAATGGTACCAATTTTTTAAATTCTTCAATGACATCATCACAATCGATCATCACATCGAGGACAGTAAAATATAGTAGTCACTCTTTTAGTATATTCGTACACTTATAAGTTGTAATAATAGGTACGAGTGGTATTATATAAAACGTACAAATGTATAAGTTTACAAATATAAATATAATAATATAATTATTTATAATGCCTAAATAATTATTAAAATATATAATATATACAAATTTTTAGTCGGTATTAGGTCAGGCTGACTGGCCTGACCCGTAGTTTCGCCTATGACAGGACATATAAATACATATGTTTCTGATAAATTCTAATTTTTAACTATTTTTTATCTGCGCATGCGTAGTAAAATAAAAATTTCTTAAACGGGAACCACTATTTTTAACACTGGATTTGGATTGCTCTATTTTTTCTGAGCAACTTTGATCATTACAGTTTTTTGATATCTTCAAAATTGACATTTAAAAAGACAGTTTTAAGTTATAAATTAGGTAATTCGTTTTATTCAAGCATTTATAGATATTATTATAACAATTTATGTGTCTCTGTGGGAAAAGCACATTCAATTTTAAAAAAACATAAATTATACGCATATCGACCTAACATAATACAAAATTTGTTACCTGCTGATTCCGAAAGAAGACTCAAATTTATAGCATGGTTAATGGTACAAGTTCAAGAAGAACCATTATTTTTAAAATATGTTTGTTCGACTGATGAATCAAAATTTACTAATAATCAGGGCTTGAAACCGGTATTGAATACCGATTTTGATTACCGGTTAAAACCGTTAAAAACCGATATCGAAATCGAAACCGAAAACGAAATCAAAAAATTAAATACCGATATCCGAAACCGAAATCGAAATCGAAAAAAGTGAATACCGTTATTCAAAACCGAAATCGAAATCGGAAAAAATAAATACCGATATCCGAAACCGAAATCGAAATCGAAAAAATTAAATACCGATATCCGAAACCGAAATCGAAATCAGAAAAAATAGATACCGATATCCGAAACCCAAATCTAAATTGAAAAAAGTTAATACCGTTATTCAAAACCGAAATCGAAATCGGAAAAAATAAATACCGGTATCAGAAACCGAAATCAAAATCGAAAAAAAAAAATTCGGTTTCAAGCCCTGTTTATAGGTGTTGAATAAATTATATTTTAAACGTTTAGATAATCAAAGAAAAAAAAAGAAGCATACGCTCAGTGGAAAATAGCAAATAAAATAAATGATTTAGATCATTCTATTAATGGAGGCGAAAGTGAGTTATTATCCATAGTAAATTTATTGAGTATTAATTAAATTTTATTATTCGTTTTATTATATTTGTAACTTTGTAACTGGTATAGGAAAACAATTGAAGGTGTTTTTAGACATTTTATTAGAATTGAAAGAAGCTGGTGTTAATATATCTGATGAAGATATTGAAGATGAAGTGGTCACAATGTTGTACGCTGTATGTTTTTCTTTACAAGTAATTTGTTAAAGAACTGCTTCAATATTAATTATAAATTGAACTTTCAGGGCATTGAAACTAATGCTGTTACTATATGTTTTTGTCTTTTATTATTAGCCATTCATCCAGATATCCAAGTAAGTAAACACATTTAGAAAGTTTATATTATATAATTCTGTATTTATTTTATTATCACTGCCGTCTATAATATTTTGTTTTATATTTATTAATACATAATACAGAAAGAATCCTAGAAAATTTGATGATAATCTATAAATACTTATAGTTGACAATTATTGTAGTTAAATCACTAATTATACCATTGTCTATAACCATAGGTTATAAATAAGGTTAATCATTGACAAGTTAAACAATTAATACTAAGTTTCTTTACTTTAAACTAAATTACATTAGGAATTACTTATTTTTTAAAAAATAAACAAACTACTTAACGAGGCATTTTATTTTTTAATTATTCTTACCTTACATAAAACCCATAGATTTAAAATACCATTTTTTGTAAGAAAAATAATTTTAATTAACTGAAATATCAATTATTTTTCATTGTTATTATCATTTAGGTATTTTTAATAATTGTTCTAATTTAATATTTGTACCACCGATGAACTGTTTCTTGTATTTCATTAAGTAATAAAATAATACAAAAAAAAAAAAAAAAATGTAACAAATACAAATATCTAGAGGCGGAACTAGGAATTTTTACTCCTGGATAAGCCTCGTCTTTCACTCTCGAGTTTTGTCACTGAAACTAATTCATAGTGTATATGAGTAGCAACTTTAGAACACTTCCGGACATGCGTGTTGCATGATAATTACTTATGCATTTCATCGCTTTGATTAAAAAATACATTGTCAAATGGTTATTACATTTTATAATAAATTATTTTGTTTACAATTTCTTAGGATAAAGTTTATGAAGAAATAACTGAAGTTTTGGGCGATAGCAATGAATTAATTACCATTGAAGATACAAATAAACTTCAGTACCTCGAACAAATTCTAAAAGAAACCCTTCGAATGTACCCGCCTGGGCCAATATTAGCTAGAGAACTCCAAGACGATATTAAGATCTGTAAGTTAATATAAAGACTGTAAATTCAGTTTATTCTAAACAGAAAAAATTATATAAATCATATTTTAGCTTCAAATAACTACGTGCTTCCAAAGGGAACAATGTGTATTATAACTCCTATGGGAACTCATCATATTGAAGAGTTGTATCCGAACCCTTGGTCATTCAATCCGGATCATTTCAAACCCGAAAACGTCATGAAACGTCATAAATACAGTTTTATACCTTTTAGTGGTGGTCCAAGAGGTTGTATAGGTAATAACATATCATTTAATAATTATGATCATAACTTTTTAAACAGTAAAAAATCCATAACAGGGAGCAAATATGCTATGCTGTCTATGAAAATCTTGCTGTCTACGTTCTTGCGAAACTTCAGCGTACACACCGATATTAAATTGAGCGACATCAAATTAAAAGTAGATCTACTACTCAGAAGTGTTCATGGTTATCCAGTAACTATCCGTCTAAGAGATAAAATGCCAACATGCAAATTAAATCAGAAAGTGTAGTAAAAACCGAGCATATTTTAATATGGATCAGGAGCGTGTCTTGAGGGTAGATTAGGGTATTCTATCTCCCCTTCCAAAAATACGTATGTGATATTTAATTTTCATTTCTTTCGCTCAACTGAGACGGATAATTGTAATGAATTTATTTTCTTCTATTGTTATTATTATGATTATTAATATTATTATTATATTACATTATTGGTTGTATTTTTCCCTAAATTAACCCCATCCTTTTTATAATTTTGATAAAAGAAATTAACTATTTTTCTTTTTTGCATCTATTAATAGAATTCATTGATGGAAAATGAATACATTTTATATGTCAATTCTTCACTATATTTGCTAGACACAAATAGATTATGATGATCATTTACAGAAAAATAAATAGGACAATTGTTTTTTCTCCTACTTAAAATAGAAATCAAAAAATAATTTTGGATTTTTGAAATTTGGAAAATTTGGAAAATTTTGTTTTGTTTCTTTCATTACTAAAGGTTTTTATTATTTCAATAAAATTACTTTTATTTACTTACTCTTTTGTCTCATTTTTTCCGTGAAAAGCAAAACCTTACTTTGCTAAATAAAGAGTACTTTTTATTAAAAAATAAATGTGTTGTTGATTTTCATTAACTTCTTGGATTCTTCAATGAACTTATACATTATTAATAGATTAGTTTTCATTATTTTTTACATTCAAGTTCATTGTCCATTTTTTATAACAAGCCTTATGTCTTTCACAAGCTAGATGTTTTTTATAACATTCATTTTGTTTTCTACAGCATCTAAATCCCTTGTCAACAAAAACTATACCCACGAATATTTCAACAGTAAAACAATAATTTACAGTTAAATCAAAAATACCCAAAATGTGTGCATACGAAATAATACAACAAATCTTTTAAAACTGAATAATCAATGTTAACTGCAATATGTTTTTCAACTTTAATTTCACTTTTAAAAAACATGTTGGTATTTTAGATTCTGGACGGAGTGATGGAATCTATTGGTTTTACAATGATGTGTGTGTTTTTTTTTATTTTTTTTTTATTTATTTGTTTTTTTTTTGTGTCTGACGACACCTTTTTTAGCAGTAAAAATGCTTCGATTTGCTTATATAGCAACTTTTCTGAAAGGAAAGTGAATCTTGTTTGTACTTTGGGGGGTCAAAAGTAAAAAATTTAACCCAAAAAAAATAAGGGAAAAACGGGAGTTTTTACGCAAAACCAGTTTTCGACAAAATCAAATTTTTTATTTTGCTATAACTCAAAAACTAATCGATGTAAATACTTGAAATTTTCACCAAATGTTTAGATTAGCGTTATCTATACACCGTTAAATTTTCAAAGTATTTTGACTTTTATTGAGCTATTTATAGACAATTGAAATTTTCAATTTCTTTAATTTTTTTTTTTTTAAATAACGATAACATTTTTTTGGCCGGTCAGAAAATCTTGAAAATTTAATACAAGGTTTCTCATAAGTTTTTCCTTAACTGATAAAAAAAAATCTAAAATCGTAAGTCACAATTTTTTTTTTATAAGTGCTCAAAGTTCCAATTCATACGAAATATGTAAAAATTGCGAAAATTTGCAAGTTATTTTATAGATAAAAATTCATAAAATTTTTTCTGTTCATACTTAAGGTTCAATATTTTAACACTAGGTTATCTATAAGCTACTCTTCAAAAATCTTTAAAAAAATGTATACCTTACTTAGAGGAAAAAATTTTAAGACTGTTTGAAATTAAAAAATATTTACGAAATTGCATAAAATAGCGATTTATTCTCAAACGATTTTAAATATTTGTTATAATTCAAAAAGTATAAGTCGCAGATTTTTGAAATTTCTACCAGCTGTTAAGATTGGCATTTTCTTTATGTCATATTTTTTTCAAAATATTATATTGATTTTTAAACCACTTATAGGCATTTAAAATATTCGATTTCTTTTCATTTTATTTTTATAATCGGTGATAAAAAAATTTGGCTCCTACAAAATACTTGAAAATTTAATAGAAGATTCCACAGAAGTAGTTCTTAATGTCATTCAAAAATTATTAAAATCCATAGGCACAATTTTTTTTATAAGCGTTTGAACAGCGAATATTGACATAAAATTACATGTAAAATATAATATAATGTATTATATTCTAGACTGACAAACTATATCGCTGTATGCAACTGCCAACCCATCCTAATTGAAAAATATATTTATCGTTTCTAAATAAAATATACTTTTTACAATATTTATAAATAACAATGTATTATATCCTAGACAAACATATTAACTCCGTTCAGAATCGTTATTCGTATACAATGATATCTATCATTGCATTCAAATTTAATAAATCCATTGTAAAAATGACCTATCCTATAAACGAGGTGCACTCCACCCCCAACTGTACAGCAAAGTGAGGCCCATTCGGTTCTTTTTAATATTCTGCATTATGATTCTAACTATATGAGGTATATGAACATTATGAAATGATCTAGGTAGGAGTCTCGTTGAGCTAATCAAGTGTTAAATTGAATTTTTAGGTTAAAATATAAAAGAGTTGTGAAGAGTTGATAATTCGACTCTCTAATTCAACTTATTTCACTGAGCTGAGTTGAAATTCCCATCACTACTATACAAATAGAAGTCCACGCAAACGGTTTGCGGGACGGTGTTCGCGGCAGTGATTTCCGACGCAAAACAGAAGTTGGAATCGAGCGAGAGGCGGATATCGACTATTAAATAGTTATGGGCGGTAACGAATAATAACTATCGATTTATTCGATAATTTTACCAAATAATTTATTCGAATAATCGATATAAATTATTCGAAAAGTTATTTTTATTCGAAAATTTTTTTTCATTCGAATAATTATTTTTATTCGAATATTATTTTTCATTCAATTATAAATTATTAATTAATGATTTTTTAATAAAATAGAAAAGCGAATTACACCCTCAGCGAGGCACATAGAAGTTAGTATTAAAATAATTTAAAATTTTACCGCCACAATAATTATAACCTAAATCTTTACAGTTTTACAGACTAATAGATAATGGGTTAGGTTGTTCCGATAATCTAATTGACAATCGTCATTCGACTTTTCGACTTCGTGATTTCTTAACTAATCGTAATTTTTTATTTTTAAAAAATATTGTGAACTGTTGTTAATATTGTAGAAGGTATTATTTTTAATATCAAAATGTCGTGGCTAAAGAAAAACAGTTCAATAGTATGGCAGTATTTAAAAAAAAAATAATAATTCTGCAAATGAGGCTCAATGTAGGTACTATTTCGTAATAATTTCGTAAAAATTCGTACAAAAGGGCAAATGATACATTAAATTTAATAGAGCACCTTAAAAGGAAACATATGCCTATTTTAGAAAGAGATAAAATGCTTCCCCCAAATGCTGAACTTGATGATATTTATTTACCAGGTAATTATTAAGTTATTTGAACAAGACAGTCGATTACCAACTATAATTGATATATTTATTGTAGACTATAATTATTAATTAATCACTAATTATATTGACAAATTGTATCTGGGTCATCAAGAATAATTAAATTTGAAACGAATAATAGTATTTGGTAGTGAAAATTATTCGAATAATTTTTGACGAATGACGTTGTTCAGTCATGCAATTTATTATTTGAATAATTATTGGATAGTTTATACGAATAATCGAATATTATTCGATAGTATAAATTATTCATTACCGCCCATCACTACTAATAAGCCAAAACAGTGGTGTGTCACCACAGCGATTTATGGAGGTGACAGTGCTGCTGCGGCGGCCAACGTTAGCGAGCGGACGGTGTGTACCGCACTACGACTGACGGTTCGCCGCACACTGACTGATACGTGTTCACGTTTGAATTGATAATAGCAATGATTTATCATAAACGTCGGTCTTCCACGAAAGTTTGAAATAATATTACCGCATGGCGTTTTCATAGTATTCAGTTGATGCGATTTGCTCACTCTAGAATGTCGATTTAGGTGCTGAAGATGAACTTTAAATCTACTGCAGCTCTATTGGACGGCGTGCACACTGATTTTACCGTTTCGGTGTTCGAGTATTGATCGTTTTCATTGTTTTCCTAACACTTATGCCGTGCATAGCTAAAATAACATTTCTGTTTACAGGGACACTATTTTCATCGTCATCACTCAAAACTCAAAACTGGGAACCTTGTACCTGTTTAAGCCAGAGTGTTTATCATCTGAAGACCAAGGATATGATATAAAGTAATTTATATACAATTATTTTCTTCAAACACGGGAATGTTATCTGTGAACAATATTATTAACAGTTTTGTTTTCTCTCCATATATAGAGCGTTATTTGGTCGAGAAGATGATAACCTAACATCACACATTGTAAGTTTAATGCGCACACTGAACATTGATCGCAGAGCTATTGTTTCGCTTATGCTTAGCAATACAAGCTTCAGGACCATTAGGGCTATTCAAGAAGTGTTATCATCCATGATTTAAATATCATACCATTCTACTAATCAACTATTAATTATATCTTATACATCTATAACCATCAACTACAATTAAGAAACTATGCCTCTTTATGGTCAAGTTATTATTGGTCCACCCGGCTGTGGCAAAACTACATATTGCAATGAAATGAGCAAGTATTTAAAAGAAATGGGCAGACAAGTAGCTATAATTAATATAGGTTAGTCATATACCTATATCATTATATATTTTTATTAACCACTTAATTAATAAAATGTGCTATGTTTAAATTCTAAATTTGTTAGTTGCATATTGTTTGTAACTGTAGTGTTTAAAATATTTAAATTATGCTGAAAATGTAATAAGAGACCCGAATGTGTTGTCTCCATCCAGATTTTACGCTCAGGAAAAATGATAAAATTATGCTCTATCATAAATAAAGAATCAAATATCCTTCCCTTAAATTTTTTCTCATAATTCGCATACAATCATACTTATTGAGCTTTAATCATATTATTATTAAAAAAAATAAAAATATATTTACTGTATAGTATAAAAATTTTACGCCTGGGGATAAATCCATCTCACTTAGTTCTGCCCTTATCTGACAAACGTACAGCATAGCAAATTGATGTTCAGTAGTTCAAATGTAGTGATGTTAACTTCAATATTAGAGTAAACTGACTTATAATCAAACTTTAGGAGATAAACATTTTCTGTGTTTTTTTGTTCGGTTTTTCTGATATTTTAATTTTTAAGTGAGTTATGAGTATAAAAAATACTACAATTAAAAAAAAAACTCGTAAGTCGTTTGAAAATTAATATATCAGCAAAAACCAATCAAAATAATTACAACTAAAATAAACTGCAAATATAATTTTCTTTTTTTAAAATATTATAGATCAATTTACTCAATATTAAAGCTAACCTTCACATTTGAACACAAATTTGTTATGTTGTATGCTATTCAGACAGAAACAACACATGTGAGTTTGGCATTTTTTAAGTAAAGTGTTGTTGAGGATATATTACCCGTTTATGAATTAGAGTTGTTTGTGCATTCATTGTTATGGAGAAAAATTTATACCTACACATTTTAAAATATTAAATAAATAAATTAAATAAAACAAATTTCAAACTGTCATAAGCTCTAAACTATTATACACTAAAATACATTACTTATAATTGAAGTATTGAAAAATATAAATAATATCTAACAAACTACATATATAGAGTATTATGTATTCAAAAGAACTAAGTAAATGCTTGGTTTATTTTTTTTTACTAGATCCAGCTAATGATTCACTATGTTATGAAGCAGCTATTGATGTATCAGAACTCATTACTGTTGAGGATGTCATGGACTATTTGAATTTAGGACCCAATGGTTCTTTGATTTATTGTATAGAATACCTAGAAAAGCAACTTGATTGGTTTTTAGAAAAATTGAGAAAATTTACTGATTACTATTTATTATTTGATTGTCCTGGACAGGTATATAATTTAATATACTTCCAGTTAATGTATGTTATATGTTTTAATTGTGATGTTGTTAATTTAGGTAGAAATATATACTCACCATAATTCTATGAAAAATATTATGTCTGTTATTCAAAATGAATTAGATTTACGATTGTGTTGTGTACAACTAATTGACTGCCATTACTGCAGTGACCCAGGTATATAGGTTACATTTATATAATATAGATATTGATATGTTTAAAATAAATTTAAAATGTTATCCTAACAATTATTTTTGTCATGTTAACGGATTACATCCATTGGATAGTCTTTGAAAACAGGACTTCAATAATTTAACTAGTACTGAGATATATCTATGTATACACTTATATAAGTATATATTTTTGCATAATACTAATTGATAAAACTTAATTTTAGTATCTGAGGTTATCTCTTAACTATGAATAACTATGCCTTAAATAAAAATAATATTTTCCTGTCTGTATGAATCTAAATTGATATTTTATTAAAGCAGTACAACTATTTTGTATACTGATTGAATGATAATAAATTTAAATTTCAAAACTTTTTTTTAAATTTTATGATATATTAATGATTGAGATACATGTTTAGGATTATGAGATTTTTTTAAATACATTTTTTATCACATTTAATAAGTGTTAATAATTTGAAATTATTTAACTAATTTAATTTTTCTTATATTAAATTACAATAACATAATATGTTGCATTATATTATAATGTAATAATGATTTTTTTTTTCTAATTTATAGGAAAATATATTTCATCTCTTTTGATGTGTACATCTACCATGTATCAAATGGAATTGCCTCATGTGAATGTATTGTCAAAAATAGATATAGCTATTAAACACAAATCCAAACTTTTATTCAATTTGGATTATTATACGGATGTATTGAGTCTTGATCATCTATTAAATGCACTGCAAAATGATCCCCTCACTGCTAGGTAAATAAATATTTATTTTTAATTATTAAAATAATAGTATTAAATATGTTTACATCCTCCTTTAAATTCATGCTCTATAGTTAATTTTGTGTTAAATAAACTATAGAAATACAAATTAAGACTGATTTATGAAAAACAATATAATATTTTCATAAAACTTAATTAATTATAGTATATATATATATATATATATATATATATATATATATATATATATATATATTGATGCTGTAGCCTTCTCGGGTGAAGGAACCAGGTACATTTGAAACTTTGATTTAAGTGGAGTAGTAAAGATTGAACTTTTAGTAGGTTATGACATTGTGTTTATCTTAAGGGCCTACTGGAGTCACATGTTATAGTGCATATTTTAATTTGAAGAAATATGCGATGATTGAGAATACTGAAATTAAATTGTTAGCCAATAGTTTTGGATTGTTGGAATAGAGATATTATTATTATAGATAGTATCATTTGAATCATAAAATAATGATTTTGACTGATCCCCTAAATCAATTTTAATTAAAATACAACAAATGGAACAATTAAGTACAGTATTCGTTGTACATCTTCAGGGTGTTTCATTAGCCATAATTTAATTATTGTAAATGAAATTTTGTAAAAATATTTACTTATAAATGTTGTTTTCTACAGATACCATCGATTGAATAAGGCTATAGTTAGTCTAATTGAAGGACAAAATATTGTATCCTTTGTACCATTAAATGTGAAGGATAAACGAACAATAGAATTAGTGAGAAAAACCATTGATAGAGCTAATGGATACATTTTTAATCCAGAAGAAAATCAGAATGCAGAAATGCTAAATTCAGTAATGAAGTTGGATATCAATGATTTAACTCTTGATGTTTTAGAAGATTTACCTAAAACCGATTCAACAGAGATGATGCAAAATTGACTTTGAATTTTATTCCTGGTGTTAAACTATAAACATTTATTCAATTGTTTTTTCTATAAATAATTAAATAAAATCATTTTTATAATTCAATTGTATTATTTATTTCTTAGAACAAAATTAAAATTGTATACAATAATATAAAATCACAAATTTAATAAGAGAATAATACTCCTTAAATTGCATGCCAAAATAATAATTATGCTATAAAAATACTTGTACACAAAGTATGAATATTGCTTACAGATATAATTTAAACAAGTAAAAGTGTAAGTAATAACTATATACCCTGAAGGTTTGATGAATTTATGAGTATTTTAATAATTTTAAATACTTAGAAAAAGTAATTAGTAAAAATAAAGCCTATAAGATATAATTTATTTTAAGAAATAAACTAATACGAAAAAAGATTTAAGAAGATAAAAACTGAAAGATAACAAAATATGGTAAACATTTGATGGAATTTATTACCACTTTTTCATATGTATATATTTGTGTTAAAATAATATATTTGGCTTTATCTTGAAAATTATTAACAAAAAAAAAAAAAAAAAAATACCATAATAAAATTATTAAAAACAATCAAAGTAAATAAAAATAATTGTAACATAAATTAACAACAAGATATTGTTCATTACACATTATAAAAATTAAGAATAATTCCTTTCAAAGTGTATAACTAAGAGCTTATATAGTTTATTTTGATCACAGTCAATTTATATTCTGTACAATAGCCATTATTTGGTTAATTATACATAATTCATTGATAAAGCTTTTTCGTAATTATCTTCTGTAGGATTGCTGTAAGACAATATTGTATCAGAGCGAGATATGGAGAATCCAAGTAGCTCATTAACTGAATCTTGCAATGATGGTTGTGCTTCCTTCAACTGTTCATAAATACTATAAGCTGTTGTTAGAGCTTTATCCAAATCAATTTTTTCACATAAATTATTTACATGCTGAAAATACATATTTATATAACATTAACTGTATCACAAACAATAAAATAAATAATATTGCAATTACTTTTAAGATTTCAGTTAGTCCATAATTTTCATTGATTATTATATCTTTCTCATTATCTAATATAGCTACGCATATTAAGAGATGGAAATTTGCACATGGAATATCTGTCCATAGTACTTCCCATAAGCGCATGATATCAGAATGAATAAATTCTCGTTTAAACAGGACCAGAAGCCATCTAAAGCAAAAGTACATATTGCTGGAATCCATTTTTTTTAAATGATTTTCCAGTTTTGGTGAAACTGTTGTTAATAAATAATGTAAATCATTTAGCTGTTTCTTCATACCGGTTTGTTTTAATTCAAAGTTTGTGTTCTAAAAATGAAAAAGAAGTAAAATTAGACTTAAATGTATACAATGCATTGCATCAATTTAAATCAGTTTTATTGCTTACAACTCTGTTCATAAAACCCACGAAGCACCAAAATGATTCCACTTCATCACTATTCATTATCATCAATATTGGTGATAATAAATCACTCATTCCCTGAACATACCCAAGATCAAAATTGTACATGACATAAGTCATTAAGACATTGTGAAGTTTGACAAGGTTTTTATTTCCTTCTCCAGCATAAAAATCAAGAGTTCGATCAGTTCTATAAACATCTTTATCTGTAGGTAAAAAAAGTGTTGTTAATAATGTTTAAATAATTATAAATATCAAAAATTACCAATAAGGCTTTTACGGTCCCTATACATGTTGAATCTTGATACTTGGTCAAAAGACATATTCATCCATTGCACTTTCATTCTTTCATATTCAATTTTCTGTTGTTTATCAATAAGTAAACGTTGGTCTCGGGTAGAATCCCAAGGATAATATCCAAGTAAATATTTCCATACTTCATGTCTTATTGAGTATTCACAACCCTTTATATTATGTAATTAAAAATTTAATAAACTTAATATATTATTATGTACAAATAGTATAACTCACTCCAAAGAAAATAATGTTTTTTATTTTATCTACATTAATGATACGTCCTTCATTATCCATATATTGATAAAAAGTGGTTTGATCTAATGGATTTCCTCTAGGTTTTATTTTTGGTCTTGGTGGTAAGACCGATGGAGGATGATCTACCATGGTGTATTCATCATCTTCCTCTGCTCTATTTAATAGCTCTACCACTTCTTGGTCTGGTCTTGTATCTGGTGTCCGAGTCACTATATATTTAATTGTTGTTATATAACCTTTAAATCCAGTGGCACTCTATAGGGATTTTTTAAATGTAAAATTTGTAAAAAAAAATGTACATCTGTATTGGCTTACTGTAGTTGTAATTTACTCATTCAAGTAACCATTTTTTGTAATTTACCAAGTTTTTAGATAGGTTATTTATTTATTTTTCATATACAAATTTAACACCATATTTAAAAAAATAAATTAGTGTATAAATCAATAATTAATTTACTCACAAAGAACATCACTAATTTTTGCAAATGTTTCGTATGTTTTTTCAACAGGATTGTTTTGGAATTCACTAATGAAACTCCAGACTGTACTTGTAGGTGGTTGATCCGGAAATATTTTTAATTCTTTAATTGACTGACACAGGGGATCAGAATCTTGCCTTTCACCAAGTACTAACATTACACCAGTTGGTCTGTGGTGTCGTATTTCTCTAATATAATATTTAAGATTAGTTATAATTAGGTTATATATATTTTCTTAAATATTAAAATTTACTTTTCTGTGTGAAGAAGTGTTTTCAAAGCTGTTACAAAATCATTTATTGGAGAGCTTTCAAATAAAAATGTAACAAGTGAACCATTAGTTTGAAGTATTGAAATTTGATGTTTCTTATGCTTTTTCATTTTATAACTTTTCATTGTTGCCAAGTTAATTTTTATATCAATATTACGATCGCCTTAAAATTAAAAATATTATAGATCTTATTAAATATAATGCCAAAATAAGTTTCTTCAAATTATAGTTTCAAACAAAATTATTTACTTTTACAAAATTGTGTAATAACTATAATAAAAACATCAGAAAAATATGAGTGAATCATTTTTACCAATCTATAATATAAACTATAACTTCATACTCTAAATAACAATATAATTCAATGTTTATCAGAAAAACATATTACTTAATAAAACATATTTCTAAAAATCTTAGACAATGTACATTTATTAAGACCTAGAAAATCTATATTTACTTACTCTTATTTTTTCCATTTTTCTTATACCCAGTATCAACTATATTCCATTCGTCTGCATCAGGAAATACAGACATTTCCGTTGGTTTCCATTCAATAAACTTGGCAGTTTTCTATGAGATACATTAATAATTATTTGAGTGATTCAAATTACAATGAATTATATTAATTTTAGGTATAAGATCTTACATATTTCATAATTTTCAATAATCCTGTATAATGAGTCTCTTCATTTTTATGGCTTTTTGATCCTTTATGTAACTTACTTAAGCTTTTTATTGCTACACCTTGCTGAACAAAATATTCCTAGAAAAAACATAATAAATAAAACATATAATAAATAAAAAATAAATAATTATCATTTACTGTGCCAAATTCTTCATCTGAAGTAGTAGATTCAGAACTTTCATAAGTTGAATTCATTTCTGTGATAGTGTTTTTTTCATATAATACTACAGTACCAGGTCCAACTAAAAAATATTGGAAAAACATTGAAATTATTGGATTTATAATGAACAATAATAATAAACTAAGTATTGCATATTTAATTTGAAATTTTCAATATTTATGAACCATAATTAGTTCAGATACCATGTTAGCTTAGGCATATTTTATGTGCTTCATACTCACCATTGTAAAATCATATTATCAACAACTATTTTACCTGCTTTATTATTGTCATTTGAATTTGTTTCAATAACAGATTTGTCAGATGCCATTGATTCCATTTTTCTCATTAAAAACAATATGCCTTTTAACAAATTAGACCTGTCTTTTTTATCTTGTGGTTCAGTGACCATTAATTTATCTACACGATTCATTAAATGACATAATTTTGCATCCACTGTTCTATATTGTTCACTGTACCTGTCCCCTTTGATGTTGTCGATCATTGTGTTGATGACTTGTAATTTTTTAATACACGTTTTCACTTCGCTTTTCACATCTAAAGAAACATTGGTGTTGGTCGCCATTAAGGATTTACCTTCTACTTCAATTTTCAACAACCCTTTCAAAACACTTCTCATTTCGTTTATATTGTTCATTGATGCTATCCCCCTGGACTTTAACTCGTATGACAGTTCCTCTGCTTCCAGTTTGTTGACGTCCATTTTTAATTTTTAAAGCTTATACCTAAATGAATAATGAAAAACAAAAAAACACACATACACACTCACGCGCGCGCGCACACTGTTCTGTGATTACATATAAAAGTTATAGATGTAACCGCAACAGCCTTGTAACATTGAGGTCACAGCGAACCTGTTATTGTTCCTCTCTTTTTGATGTCAACATAATACGAATTATTACGAACAGTCATCTGCATAATATTATGTACCCCTACTACACAGTAAAATATTTCAAGACGTTTGCGCCTCGCACGCAATAAACACTTTAAGCATATTAAACGTGTACCTGTTTCAGTTGAATTTAACGTAACTCACAATTTATTTATCCCGGCGTTGCCCTGTAACACCGATCGTTAACATTTATCCCAGTAGATATCTTGATAATTTTCAATTTAGACACAAAGTATGAAGACCAACAGGACGTGATGATTGTACACGTAGATGCAATACTTCCGACTGTTCAGAATGGAAATAAATGTGAAAAAAAAAAAAAACTAAAACGCAGTGAAATCGCAGTTATGTCTGTACTATTATTATGCTATTATTGTACGGCGACATTATCTCGCTGAAATAGAACGCGCTACAAAATCAAAACAAAGTGAATGAAATATTGATAAGACGCAGGTGATATCACGGAATAGATTAAATTTAAATTTAATCCGTGGAGGTGTACTTCCAATATCCTGAATTATTTATTTATACTGAAATGACATTACCGTAAAACGATTGTTTTTGGAATATAATATTTTATAAATATATAATAAAATATGTTTTTAAGTCCTAACGGTGAAACCCATGTTTTTTCAAACACATTTACACACGTATTATTATGTAAATACAAATCGTTATTAGTATTCAAACGCATTGCGTATCTAGCTACTTAATTTTATTGTTATATATTTTAAAAATTCATCATCAGGTTATAATATTATTATTGTTTATTATATAATGTTATTATATTTATAATTAAGCATTTATTAATTTATTTTTTATGTCTATAAATAATTTTTTTTGTTTTATTATTTTTTTTATTTATATCTTAAAAATTATGGAATTAGAAAAATTATTAATTTAAAGTGAAAATTAATTACATAGTAATATATACTATTATACTCTAATTAGATCATAACACTTATGACACCAAACCACCAATCAATTCACGTAGGTTCACGTATTTAGATTAGTGGTCGGCAATTTTTTTGGACCTTTGGGCCACATTTACAAATTAAAAAGGGTTTACGGGTCAGAAATATAGAATATAATACGGATGGTCCGGATGCGGCCCGCGGGCCGACGGTTGATGATCACTGATTTAGATAACACTGTGTTGAGAAGAGTTTCCGAGATAGGTCGCATCACATAACACAATAACCTTAGTAATAATAATAATAATAATAATAATAATAATAATAATTGTATATTTTAGTGGCGGCTCGTGCTATGGTGCACCTGAACCAACCAAAAAAGTTATGTATCAAATTATTAGATTCATTAGATTCTTGTAGAAAATTATAATTGGTTAGAATTCATATAATCTGTAATAAATAAAATAAATAAATTTTGCAGCCTTTCGTGTTGAGAAATATGTCTATTAGCGATTCAATTATCAGCGGAGCATTCGCTGTGTTTCGGGCAGCCGTACAAAAAATAGCTAAATGCATACACATGTCTGTTAACAGATAATTATAATATAGTAGTATTACTAATATAGTAATCCATGGTAGTTTGGAGCACAATATGTGTAATAATTTTTATCGCTCCACGTATCACGTGAAAATAAAAATGTTGTGTTAATGTTTCATACATAATAAGTTTTTTTTTTCTTATTTCTTATTTTTATTTTACCGTAACGAAGAGCTTTTATAGCTTAAAAAAATTAAATGTATCTATACCTATAATAGAATAAATAATTTTTTACCCGTCTGTATAGCTATCTTACAAATTAATTATGCGCCACCTTATGTGAACCTCAAGAGCCGCCACTGGTTTATTGCCACAAATAAAAAAAGAAAAGAAAAAAAAAAGATAATAATAATAATAATAATGAAATAACATAACAACGTGTCGGCTGCGTTCGTACGATAAAATTCGTGAAAATATATGAGTATCCAAAATATAAATGAGACATACAAAAAAAAAAAACAAGGAACAGTCATGTATTAGGAGATGCATACACGGGAAAACAGACCGGTTCGGTGGTGGTGTGTCGGACGTCCAGGTCCCTCTCTTACGATGGATAGGAAACCGGGTGTCGGGTTGACGATATGCTCCGCGATTTAGTGTTGTTCAGAAAAGTTAGACGCGGTCGTCGACAGCCGTTGTGATAACAATTGACGCGCGAACTACGTCATACTCCCCCGCTAAATCAACTGCATGTCATCCTGCCGTACCTGCTGCTGTGCGGTCCGTTCGTCACGGAATTCGAACTTGTGCTATCGGCTCGATTGACAGACTGATCCTGATAGTATTTTGATATTCCTTCATTATGGTAGGAATTGATGTTCAACCGTGGTGACTTCTCCAAACCGTTACCGGTCAGTTGTGATCCGATAACGTAGTCTAATTTTCCCTGGGAGATGTGGGAGGAGAACACGTGAATAAGGATGGGAGCTCCTTTTCAATCAGGAGTGACGGTTCGGGGTCTTCCAGCACCTGGTCGTCGACTTCTATCAATTTTCCAGGGTGCTGGTCGAGTCACCTGTTCCCACTGGTTGGTTTGTCTTTTAGGAGGTGTCCAAGCCGGAGTTTGTTGGATCCATACTACTCCTGATGAGGGGGCTTACTGAGTGTATTGGTTGTTTCGAGTTGTGTGTCGGCCTATCCAGCCAGTACTGCTAGTTTGAGCTCACCCACTTGATTTGGGATCCTTCGCGCGCTTCTTGTGCCTTGCGGCACGGGAAATATCTTTTCCGGTCCTCATCCTGTTTCCGATTCTTTGCAGTGTTGTTGTATGGCATTGGTGTGCTGATGGGCTTGTTGATGCTCGGCGTCCGAGTTGTTTTTGGCCATGGTTCCAGTGGGCCCCAGTGGTTTCCCATCGATCGGAGCAGGTGGTGTGATGACCAGACGGTCCTGGTATGCCTCCTTTGTACGTATACCTATACATAAGGTCGTGGGTGGGTGGGTATTGGCAGCTGGTCAGCGGGTGTAGTAAATGCACAGTACTCAGTCTTACCCTGCGAACTACCGCTAGTTGCTTGTGTTGCTGGCTTGTGCCACGCTTCATTTCTTATTGCGGTGTGAGGTGTCGTTATCGTTGCCTTAGTAGGTGTTACCAATTGTTTTCCTTGGCTGTCCCGTGTGGATCTGGGGCAATTATGTGGTAACCCCAGCACTCGGCGCATCTTTGCCGCCTAATCTGCTCAGCCCCGACTGTAGACCACCCACAGCAATGGTTCGGCCTTGAGGGCCGCAATCGGTACCGTTTGGACGGTTTCCGGCGTCCGTATGGAATACGTTGGATTAGTAAACAATGAGATTTGATCACGGTAGAGGCCTGTAAATGATTACAATTGAATTGGGAATTTCGAAAAGGTCCCATCTCGAGTTTTGATCAAAATAGATTTTTCCACGTTATTTTCATTTACACATATAGACCAATATTTTTTGAGCGAAAAGGGCCCAAATCTGTTTTCTATTGTGACGAAAAAAACATCTTATTTTTAGAAAAATGTTGAAAAGGACTCATCTCGGTGATATGAGTCCTTTTCGAAATTGTTTAATGTAAATTTTAATTTTCAGATAGGAGTCCTTTTCGAAATTCCCAATTCAATTATATTAGCGGGCTCCGAAGAAAAGGGATTGAGAATTATTAAAAATAAAACAGAGTATATAGAGTATGATTTTGGACAAAGAGACCAAGAAGTTGAAGGAATGTGGAGACTAATGACAATAGATGGTGATGTGATAGGTAAAGTTGAGAGCTTTAAATATTTAGGATCTTTTGTTCAAAAGGACGGGGGCTTTGACATGGATGTAAAACATAGGATTTAGTGCGGGTGGATGAAATGGAGAGAAGCATCGGGCGTGTTATGCGATAAGAGAATTCCAATGAGGCTGAAAGGTAAATTTTATAAAAGTGTAGTGAGACCAACTATGCTGTATGGTTCAGAGTGTTGGGTGGTTAACAGGAGAATGGAACAAAGTATGAGTGTCGCGGAAATGAGGATGCTTAGATGGTTGAGTGGAGTGACAAGGGAAGATAGAAAAAGGAACGAATACGTGAGAGTTAGTGTTGGTGTAGCGCCAATTGTGGATAAGATGAGAGAAAATAGGCTGAGATGGTTTGGGCATGTGATGAGGCGAGAGGAAACGAATGCAGTATGAGTGGTGACGTTGAATGGAAAAGAGGAAGAGGAAGACCAAAAAAGAGATGGTTGGAGATTATGGATGATGACATGAGGGCTGTCGGTGTGTGTATAGGAGATGTGATTGACTGAGTGAAGTGGAGGTGTAGGACAAGGGTGGCTGACCCCAAATAGTTGGGAGGAAGGCGAGGCAGAAGAAGAAGAAGAAGAAGAAGAAGAAGAAGAAGAAGAAGAGCGGGCTCCGCTAATATTGTTTCTGCGGTTCAAATACGTGGATTTTCCGCGGCAACAGTTGGTTGGTTAGAAACACTGCTTTTCCGACTCGCTTTTTTAGCCATATCGGTTTCCAATATTAAGGAGCGAATCCTGCTTGAAACCCTTTTTGCGCTTTGGACAGATGGTGGTGCAGTATGCTGATTGGGGATTCTCAGTCCTTTTTTCCTTAATTGGTTTACCCAAGATTTCTATATTTCGTTTTATTCTATTGTTATCCAAAGTGTTGATCAGCGCGCTCTCATTTAAAAGTGTCCAGTCCCCAGGCCTTTTGCACTCATTTCCGATTATAAGTATCGTGAGAGAGAGAGGGGAGGGTATCCCGTAAAAATGTTACGGCGGTTTCAAATTGAAAATAAGATAGGAACTAGTTTCATGTCCCAGGCTGATTGGTGTTGATTAGCGCTGAATGTAAACTCTTTTTTATGCCTTGATTGCGGCGCACAATCGGATTGGCAATCGGGTGGTTAATCAGTGTTAAATTAATCAGGTGGTTAAATTAATCTAATTTTTAGAGGTGTTAGAAAATATAATAAAAACTGGTGAGCGTATTGCCTCGAAACAATCAAAATCTAACTATGTATATATCTATTTGTTCTTTTATTTCTAATTTATCATTCGAACGATTTTATTATTTTATTTTTTGGAGGAAAATGGAAAATAAAGGAAAATGGTCAAGAATAATTTTTTTTTTTTTGAGGAAAACGGTATTTCGTTTTTGGAGGAAAATGGACCCGCTCGATTAATTGGTGCGTTTGAAATAAAATACCTATGTGTTAGATAACCTTATCTAACCCTATGTGTTAGATAAAGACAGAAAATTGTTGCATCCAAACTCCTTAACAATAAGAAAAAAAAAATATTTAAATCATAAAACAAGTGGAGTGGGTATGCTAATTTGATAAAATGTAAGTAAATATTTTTCTTACGAGCGTAGTGAAAGGTTTTTTTTTTTTAATTTTGTGGGCCGGTCTAAACCATTTCCCCCCTCTATTGATAACTGAAATTACGCCACTGATTAACTGTAATTTAGTTTATGTTAAGCATTTTGTAGATGATTTTTTTTACAAAGAGCTTTTAAATTATTAATATTGAATTTAATTTATAAATTTATAAATTTAAAAAAAATCAGTTTATTGAATTATTTTTAATTTTATGAAACGATTAACGATACAATAGTTTTGATTATCTTATGGGAGGGGAAGAAACGATGTACTTTGGATTGTTTAAGACATTTTTGGTTAGGGGGCCCTATTTTATATTTAACTTTAGGGCTCCCAAGTTTCCAGTTGCACCAGTGCTGATATGTATGTTAGAATCAAGAAATTATTTTTAACAATTTATAATGGACATTATTAGGATTATTTACATATTTTGAGTATTTACAAGACCAAGTGAACCAAATTTGAGGTTAGATCTTACTAATGACATATAAAGTGTTTTTTAAGAAATTTTTATGGCACTAACTAAGGTTTATTTAGATTATTTAAAATGTTAGCATTTATGGAAAAAATGTGAGGACTTATCGTATTCACGCAAATCATATATTGAAAACCATATTAATCTTAATTATAAATATTTTTGGAGATACTTAAAAACTTCTCTCGAGTCCAAGAAATAAAATATTCCGTCTTCGATTATGTTGGATAGTATTGTTGATTATAAAAGTGAGATCACCAAATTATTTGTAAAATATTTTTCTTCCGTTTATTTTGATTATTATATTAGTATTATATACATAAATAAATTTACATGTTTTTAAGGGTGTTGAATTCAAATATCATATCCTTTTTATCAATCAATCTCTAGTTATGGCCTTATGAGTAATTGGGGATGTTTATTAATAATGAATGATGTAGCACCATTAATGAAGTTTTTTTTATACTACGCCTGGCCACTGCTATCATCACAAGCCCATTTGTACATCTTATATTTTCTTTTATTTCCATTGCCTTGACTGTTTTTATTTTAAAAATATGGTGAACTGAATGTTTTACGGTACTTTGCATAGGAACCGAACATTTAGATTCAGTAATATGCAAATTATCTGGATAAAACTTAGCAATTGTAATAGTTTTAGTGAAAAAAAATAACAGCTTAAATGTTCAAAATGGACAAAATATTGATTATTAAAAAGAAATTAACTTTCGCATAACATTTTACAAAATGAGCTGCGCTTAAAACTTTGTTCGATAAAAAAAATTAAATTTACCCACACTTGTGTGAGGCCCCTCATACATGATTTCATGAATATTACTTTATCTATAGTTAATAACTGGTCAGATATTATTGATCTCTAATATGACGACAAAAGCTTTAATAAATTAACAACATTTCATCCAGTAAATTTACTATTGTAGATCATAATACAAATAGTCATTCTTAATTGAAATATATGATCAAGATATAACTTCTGATATTTTTATCAACATACATATGTTCTATAATATATAATTTAAAACTTTAATCAAAAAATGTATTAAATATAAAAAAAACCGGATGGGCCTCGCTCTGCTGTACAGTTAGGGGTGGAGTGCACCTCGCTTATAGGATAGGTCATTATTATAATGGATTTGTTAAATTTGAATGCAATGATAGATATCATTGTATACGAATAACGATTCTGAACGGAGTTCATATGTTTGTCTAGGATATAATACATTGTTATTTATAAACATTGTAAAAAGTATATTTTATTTTGAAACGATAAATATATTTTACAATTAGGATGGGTTGGCAGTTGCATACAGCGATATAGTTTGTCAGTCTAGAACATTCTACATTATATTATATTTTACATGTAATTTTATGTCAATATTCGCTGTTCAAACGCTTATAAAAAAAAATTGTGCATATGGATTTTAATAATTTTTGAATGACATTAAGAACTACTTCTGTGGAATCTTCTAATAAATTTTCAAATATTTTGTACGAGCCAAATTTTTTTTATCACCGATTATAAAAAAAAAATGTAAAAATTTCGAATATTTTAAATGCCTATAAGTGGCTTAAAAATCAATATAACATTTTGAAAAAAATATGACATAAAGAAAATGCCAATCTTAACAGCTGGTAGAAATTTCAAAAATCTGCGACTTATACTTTTTGAATTATAAAAAATATTTAAAATCGTTTGAGAATAAATCGCTATTTTATGCAATTTCGTAAATATTTAAATTTCAAACAGTCATAAAATTTTTTCCTCAAATTCCGGTAGAAATTTTTTTAAAGATTTTTGAAGAGTAGCTTATAGATAACCTAGTGTTAAAATTTTAAACCTTAAGTATGAACAGAAAAAATTTTATGAATTTTTATCTACAAAATAACTTGCAAATTATCGTGATTTTTACATATTTCGTATAAATTGGAACTTTGAGCACTTATAAAAAAAAATTGTGACTTACGATTTTAGATTTTTTTTTATCAGTTAAGGAACAACTTATAAGAAACCTTGTATTAAATTTTCAAGATTTTCTAGGCAGCCAAAAAAATTTTATCGTTATTTAAAAAAAAAATACTTAAAAAAATTGAAAATTTCAATTGTCTATAAATAGCTTAATAAAAGTCAAAATACTTTGAAAATTTAATGGTGTATAGAGAACGTTAATCTAAACATTTGGTGAAAATTTCAAGTATTTACATCGATTAGTTTTTGAGTTATAGCAAAATAAAAAATTTGATTATGTCGAAAACTGGTTTTGCGTAAAAACTCCCGTTTTCCCCAAATTTTTTTATGGTTTTTCCCGTCGCATTTAAAAAATATTGGAAAATTTAACTTTTGACCCCCCAAAGTACCAAATAGATTCACTTTCCTTTCAGAAAAGTTGCTACATAAGGCAATCGAAGCATTTTTACTGCCCCAAAACGTGTCGACAGACACAAAAAAAAAAAAAAAAAAAAAAAAAACACATCATTGTAAAATCAATACATTCTTCACTCCGTTCAGAATCTAAAACACACATCATTGTAAAATCAATACATTCTTCACTCCGTTCAGAATCTAAAAAAAAACACACATCATTGTAAAACCAATAAATTCCATCACTCCGTTCTGAATCTAAAATACTGGTTCTCAAAATGTCATAAAATTAGATTTTTAGATGGGTATCAAATGTATTCAGAAAAATATCATGCATCTGACCTTCTGAGTATTTTTTTTTTGTGCTTAAATAATTTTTTTATTAAATTTGTTATAAGAATAAATGATTATAAACAATGTTATAAGTCAATAAGGTATAGTTTTGTTGTTCTGGCCACTTGGTTAAGTCGTGTTTATAATATAAAATATAACACTCGCAACAATATTAGATGGTTGCTAGGAAATATATCTGTGAACTTCATAATTGATTCCAAATCGATTTGATATTCAACTCTAATCGACTTTTCAGTCTTTATTGTTTAAATACATAGTTTTGGTGGCACAGTATTTGCTATTATAAATTATGAGTTTCGAATGTGACACGATTTCAGCTAACAGGAGTCTTTCAGAGACTCTTAAAAAGCTGTTCGAAGGCTTTGAATACGAATCGGACACAGAAGAGACGATGATTTTCGTCGAATCTGTTCCGGTTCCGTCCAACAACATCCTGGCAGCAGACTTGCGAGCAACAGTATGCAACAAACGCAAACGCCAAGAGCCGGGTGACACATCCGGAAAGAAGATGCGTCTGATGGAATCCGGTGAAGTGACGGACTCGGAGTCAGAAGGTGTGGACACGACGACCTTCGTCGGCGAAGCAGCCCCGATGCCTTCTAACAATATCACAACAGCCGAATTGCGACGATCACTGAACAACAAACGCAAACGCCAAGAGCTAGGCGATACACCCGAGAAGAGGATGCGTCAGATGGGACCCAATAAGGTGAACTCGATCAACGGTGGTGGTGACGTAAAACATACGCAGACCGTGATGCCTGGTCCACACGTGTTGGACGGTTAACAATTTTTTTATAATTTTTTTTTAAAAGATAACATCGCGACAATATGTTTTTTTAAATTATTTTTTATTTATTTTTCGTTGACACCTGCAGATACCGGTAATAGACAGCAATCATTAGATGATGTCGTGCCCCAAGTGGACACCGACGATATCTTTCCCGGCTACTCCACGGGCAAGGTAGACTTTATCATCCACAGCATGCGCCAGCGCGATCAAGACATCGTGGTCCCGGGTAAATCCGTCAAGATTGGTGACGTGAGGACCGTTTACGATTGCAGGTCGTGGCTGAACGACGAAGCAATCTCCAGTTACATGCAGTTGATTAAAGACTGGGATCCCTGCAGAGTGTACGCTTTCAATGCGTACTTCTACCCGATGCTATTGTAAGTCGACGTGCACGTCAGTAGTTTTTATGTTTTTCTCTCTCATCCGCGTTGACCTAGAATATATTTAAAAAATCATTCATTAGTTTTTTTTGTTAAGATAATTTTAGAGATACGGTAACTTATTACGGAATCCATTAAAAAAAACTTAATAGTGATAATTTTATTGATATCAACCTACTTTTTCATAAAACAAACTCAAAATCATGATAAAAAAATTAAAGTTTCAAAATAAATTAACTCTTAATCATTACATAATTATTAACGATTAAATGGCTGAACTGTACACTAGTAATTATAAGCGATTAGTACATTATTATATTCGTACTCGTACGTACGGTAATTTATTTATTGGATAACTCATGTTTTTCGCAGCTTTTGCGGTTACGATGTCGTTAGAAGTTGGGGATTCACAAAGGACGTATTCGATTATGATAGAGTCCTAATACCTATTCATGAGAACTCTCACTGGACTCTAGTGTGTATTGATTTTAATGACAAAACTATTAAATATTACGACAGCTTGGGTAAGGAAAATCTGCAATGCCTTAATCTAGTTTTAGACTACTTGATAATGGAAAGCTCGAAAAAGATTGATAATGAATTTAATAGCGATGAGTGGCAGCTGTTGCATGCCGAAGATTGTCCACAACAATTAAATTATGATGATTGCGGAGTTTTCACCTGTGTTAATGCGGAATACTTGGCTAGAGGAATGAAACTGAACTTTACCCAGAGCAATATGCCTAAGTTCAGGCATAGGATATGTTATGAAATACTAACGGATCGCTTATTGTTAGGTCCAGATAGTTCACATCCTCGGGCCCAAGCTGAAATTTATTTATTTCAACGGCTTCTGTATACATAAGTAATTTCTTAGATTGAAATTTGATACATACTCTCTTTATGCAAATGCTTGTGTGTTGAGTTTATATGACTAAAGAGTATTTGTTACATTTACATAAAAATTATATTAATATACAAAAATTAAGATTTTTGAAGAATAGCTTATAGATAATCTAGTGTTAAAATTTTGAACCTTAAGTATGAACAGAAAAAATGTTATGTATTTTTATCTACAAAATAACTTGCAAATTATTGTGATTTTTACACATTTTATACAAATTTGAGCATGAAGGTCTTATAAAAAAAATTTGAGTAAACCGATCACCGATATTTTTTAGTTACAATAAGTTTAACTTATTATAAACCTTGTATTAAATTTTCAAGAGTTTGCGGTCAACCAATTAAATTTTATAGATGTTTAAAAACAAAAATTTTACAAAAATCGAAAATTTAAATTGTCTATAAATAAGTCAAAATATGTCAAAATACTTTGAAAACTTAACCATGTATAGAAAACTTCAATATAAAGATTTGGTGAAAATATCAAGTTGTTGCGATTTTTGGTTTTTGAGTTAGAGCATTTAAAAAAAATGTAATTTGTAAAAACGTGATTTTTGCGTAAAATTTCCCGTTTTTTCATAATTTTTTTATCGTTTTTTTCGATGTTTGTAAAAAGTTTTGAAAAAGTTGGATTTTTGACTTGCGAATGTAACATCTACATTCACTTTCCTTTCAGAAAAGTTGCTGTTTAAGCAAATCGAAGCAATTTTACTGCCAAAAAAGGTGTCGTCAGACATAAAAAAAAAAAAAAATTAATTAAAAAATTAAAAAAAAAAAACACACATCATTGTAAAACCAATAGATTCCATCACTCCGTTCAGAATCTAAAATGCGCGTCCAATATAGTGTTGTCAGTTTGTCACTTTTAGGTATTTGGCACTTATTATTTATATATTATATAATTAAACCAAGATTTTGGCAATAATTTATTTTTTTTCTTAAGTGTTTAGGGTATGAAGTGGCATACCCTGCGGCCCCCCCCGACTACGTCTATGCTTAATATGGAAAATTTCTTTATACTAGTCTGACTGGTATAACTTTTAGAGCTTTATAGTTCGAATTTTTAGAGCCTTTAAAATCATTTTTATTTAAACAGATTCTTACCACTTGATTTTGCTGAACTTCCAGTAGTCTTATTGCGTTATCTGTACAGTCTCCCCATGTAATTAAGCCATACTGAAAGATTGATTTGTATAATGCATTGTATTTAATGCACATAATTTCACTTGGATTGTGTTAAGTTTATATAATTTAAAAATAATTGATCTTAATCGCATAACCATATTGCTAACATGTATAATCCAACGTACATTCCAGTCGATAATAATACCTAAGTATGTAATAATAATATCGTCAAACGGTATTATTATTATTATTTTTTATATTTAAAGTCAATTAATTTGATAGTTCTTTGAAAAATGTATTCACTTCAGCAGTTGCAATACTCTTTAAATTAGACCAAGTACCATTAGAGAAAAGTAAGCACATGTCATCTGCGTATGTAATAATTTGACCATCAATACTCATATTCCAGAAATTATTTATATAGTGTATGAATAAAATGGGTCCAAGAACACTACCTTGGGGTACTCCGTATGTTATTTGTTTTTCTTTACTAAGAATATAATTTATGGAAATCCACCTGTTTTCTGTTGTTTAAGTAACTTTTAAACCAGTTAAGACTTATTTTTTATTCCTATTCCTGGTAAAATAAGTATATTGTGGTCAACTGTATCGAACGCTTTCGCTAGATCTAAAAAAACCGCTAAGAATTTTTTATTTTTATCAAGTCCATTATAAATACATTTTGTTACTTCATAAATTACACCAGTTGTGCTTTTTCCAGGTCAGAAACCTTATTGATTTTTTGATAGCAATTTATAATTTTCTAAAAAAGAAATCAGTCTGTTTTACACTATTTTTTCTAATATTTTTGAGAAATTTGACAATAATGATATAGGCCTATAGTTTGATATTTTTTCCTAATTTCCTATTTTATACAAAAGATATGTTGTTTTAAACATAAATTATAAATGTATGTCACAGGACTAGAAATATAATTTGAAATTAGTTTTAAAATTTTTAATGTTTTTACTGTTATTTTATCGAAACCCGCAGCAGTTTCAACTTTTAAATCATTTATAATGCTTAATACGTCAGTTTTTTCAATTCTTTTTGAAAAATGTGAATCGAGTGTAATATCACATACTTCATCAATACATTTGGAATAAATAATTTTGAAATTTTTGACATTTTATGTCTTTTCTTTGGCACATAGAATTGAAAAGCGTTATCGAAAAAGTGTTACATATCATTCCTTAGCAACACCCCTTAGCAATCGTCTCCTAACAACATTCTAATATTTTTATATTTAAATAATAAAAAATAAAAAATAATTGATTACAGTGGCGGCTATCTCAGAGTGTTGGGCGGTTAACAGGAGAATAGAACAAAGTATGAGTGTCGCGGAAATGAGAATGCTTAGATGGTTGAGTGGAGTGACAAGAGAAGATAGAATAAGGATGAATACGTGAGAGGTAGTGTTGGTGTAGCGCCAACTGTGGACAAGATGAGAGAAAATAGGCTGAGATGGTTTGGGCATGTGATGAGGCGAGAGGAAACGAATGCAGTAAGAGTGGTTATGAAGATGGACGTTGAAGGGAAAAGAGGAAGAGGAAGACCAAAAAAGAGATGGTTGGAGACTTTGGAGAATGACATGAGGGCTATCGGTGTGTGCAGAGGAGATGTGATTGACCAAGTAAAGTGGAGGTGTAGGACAAGGGTGGCCGACCCCAAATAGTTGGGAGGAAGGCGAAGTAGAAGAAGAAGACAGTGGCGGCTATCTTATGATTTGTAAGTAATCGAAAAGTGTTACATATCATTTCTTAGCAACAGTCTTCTAGCAACATTCTAATATTTATAATATAATGTATAAGATTATAATATAATATTATATATATAGTTATAAAATAAAAAAAATTGTATACTAATATTACTAATAACAATTGTGTCTTTATTTTTTATCAATTACTCTATAAATATAATCTATATATAGTTATGTGCTACATATGATGACAAGGACGGCAAAGACATAAAATGTGGTACTTCATTGCAGACTCGTATATACGATATACAATATGCATATGCAATATGGAATTTAAAACAATAATGTCTATATATACCTTGTAACCTTCTCTCTGTCTTTTTTATTATATTTTTCTCCTTCACTAACAAAATAATTATTAAAGATATTAGCAGCTTGATTATGAATTATCTTGAGAGTTAATTATTTTACCATTTTTCTCTATATTGTTTTTGAAAATTACATTTTTTTCCGTTATTTTTGACATTTGTTGGTTTATTTATTAGTTTCCATGTAAGTTTTAGGTAAGTTATTGTTTTGTAAAATTTATTTTTGTTATAGCTTATTTTTGCTGCTCTTATAAGAGAAGTAAATTTATTTCTATATTTTGTATAATAATTACGTAAATTAATGCTATTTGGATGTTTTTTAATTTTTTTTAGACAATTCATTTTTCTTAATTGGTATAGTAATTATGCTTTTTTTTTTGTTATGGAAAAGGGAAGGAATAAATGTATGGCAAATGTTTTTGCATCAACGGAAACAATTAAACAAAATTGGTACTCAGTATAAGTCTTGGACGAATAAATATTAATTTTTTTCATTTAGTTTTTCCGATTGTTAGGTAAAGTTGCATGAAACTTGGTAATTATGTGAAATCCTAAAAACTTAGCTACTTATATTTCTTTCTTTATGAAATTCGAATAATAGTTTGCTTAATTTGCTCAAAGATTATTTTTTCAAGATTGACTTTTATACAGTTTACAGTATGTTAAATAGATTTTTTTAGCATATAAAATAGCGTTCAGATGCCAACACACATGCTGAACCCCCTCACACTCAAATTATTACATATACGTCATCCGATTGTCGTGTCGAGTAATATGTTTCATATCTCGTGCGTACTTGATCACAAACGGTCACACGCCAAGTAAGCATATAATTCGCTTTACTCACCACACAGGCACGTTTCCAGTCAAGTTGTTATTATTCTATGTTCCTTAATTGTAAATACCGTATAGAACATTTTAAGTTTATGTTTCATCAAAATATCTCTGGAAAACATTATCAATATCGCAACCTAACAGCAGTGGCGTACATAGAAATTAATTTCGGGGGGGGGGGGGGGGGGGGGGGGGTTAAAAAAAATGTATTTACCTAATCAATATTATAAACCAACTTACTAACTTAGGTACTAACGCACGGCGATAACGCCAACGGAGAATATGATACACGATATAATAATAATAATAATAATAATATGAAAATCATTACAGAATAAAACACATAGGTATATTATTATATTTATATAAGTTAAATTAAAGGACAAAATCTAATTTTCGAGGCAAATTTGCGAATTCATTTATAACTTCTTGAGTGTCTATTGAAATACTTCGATGAATTGACATGAGGGCTAATCCTGTTAGTCGATTTTCGCTTGTACTATTTCTCAAGTATGACTTCAATCTTTTTAACGTTGAAAAGGATCTTTCAGATGACGCTTTTGATACCGGTAAAGTGACTAATATTGACATCAAACACCATATATATGTGGAAAAAAATCAACTGATACTTTATTTAAAGTATCAATAGCAGAATTTGGACACTGACTCTCGGGAACATTTTTCCATTTTTCTGTCCATACATTAAATTCTGGTTCAAATGTATTATAACTGGGTAAAACATTTTTATAAAAGTCTTTACATTTTTCAAAATCATTATAAGTAGGTTTAAACTTGTTAAGTAAATTTGGAATCAACTTTTGTAAGACGGAAATTATTTCATTATGTTTGGAAAATCGTTCTATTAATTGATTTTTAAAATAATCGATAAATGGTATAAATATCGTTCGCTTATAATACTGTTCTGGTGATTCAGCTGGCATATTACTTCGAGACGATTGACGACTAGTTATTCGTGGTATTTCAATACTTTCATTCAATAAACAAATTTTTTTTTTGACTTCTAAAAACAAATTTTGAAATTCTTTATCGGCATTATTGCGAATAGAAGATACAACGTTTATACAATTTGCAACATTTTCACAACATTCAGATAAATCACAATTTATTTTTTGTAATGCATTACATAATGGTAATGTAATTGAAAAAAGTTTTTCTATGACATATAATGCTATAATAAATTGAGACGAGCGATGAGTTTTAGATAACTGAAAAGCGAGTTGTGATGTTTCTAAATTATGATTACTTTCGAGATCATTTAATGCATATGCTATAACTTCGTATAAATCATTAAATCTTAATACACTTTCATGACGGTCTACCCAACGTGTTTCACACATTTGTATAAGACTACTTTGTTGAGTACTTGGAATATGTTTTTTTATAAATTCTTTTAAAACCGCAGATCTCATTGGAGATTTTCGAAAGAAATTTATAATTGTGGAGACTGACCCAATACAATTTCGTATTACAGGAATGGTACAAGATTTTCCGATTGTTAAATTAAGTGAACGAGCCGTGCAGTGAACATAAAGCGCATGTGGTATTTTATCTCTAATATGCTTTTGGACACCATTATACAACCCACTCATTGCACTCGCCCCATCGTAACCCTGACCGATTAAATTTTCTATTTTAATTCCCAATTTTCCTATTTCTCGTACAATTGTACATGCCATACCTTTTCCACTAACATCATAAATAGAAATAAATGCTAAAAAATCTTCTTTAATACAACCATTATCAATATATCTTACGCACAAAGACATTTGTTCGATACGAGATTTATCACACGTTTCATCTGCCAAAATAGTAAAAAATTTTGCTTGGTTTATTTTCAACACAATTTCTTTTTGAATAAGAGAGCCGCATATTTGTATTATTTCATTTTGAATTATTGGACTAATATAAACTGATTTTCCCGACGAATTCATTAAATGATTTTTTAGTGTTAAATCACCACTTAAAGCTCGGAATCTTAACAGAGATCGAAAGTTGCCATCATTGTTATCTTTTTCACAGTTAAAAATAGGCCCATTATCGTCATGACCTCTCATGGCTAACTCTTGACGACCACAAAAAATTATTGTTTCAATTATTGGAATTAATTTTTGACGATTTTCGATAACCTGAGCTTTTCTAAACGAATCTACTTGTGTAGCTACATCAAAAGTTTTATTTTCTATTATTTTAACAAACTCTTCCGCTCTTAACGTTGATAATTTATGATAATCAGCATTTGAATGCGTTTTAAAATATTCAATAGCATTTTTCCATTTAATAAATGGCTTATTAACTAATAAACCAGCTTTTGCAGAGCTACCTTTCCCAAATGATTCGTTTACAAAACGCACCTTCTAATTTTTTAGAATATACTAACCAGGAGAAACGTGTGATCCAAGATAATTGAAATTTTAATTTTCTTTTTGAAATTACTGGAAAGTTGTATGACGTAGGTTGCCATGGTTTTTTCAATAAATCATATTTCAACTTGTTGTCAAATATTCTTGTATTAATATATAAATCAATATCAAGAATTTCATTTAATTCATTTAAATCAGTATTACTATCAATTTTGCTATTATTGATAGTATTGGATGAACAAGGATTATCATCATATTTTTCAGGCACAGTCACAGCTACTTTTTTATTAAAAAAATGTAATAATGAAGGTTGTGATGCCATATTTAATAATTAACAATTTGTTACACACGCGACACTTACCGAAACAACCGACGTCCGAAAACAAACTAAATTTTGTTTGTCTGGTTCTCCGGTTTTTCATAATAATTAACAACCAAATAATAAGAAATAATAATATCGAGAATTTCGTTTTTAGATTATCGTCGTATATTGAACACAGACTTCTGTACTAACTATATAATATTATATATGTATATAGACCGTCGACGACTCGCAGCGGTCCGTTACGACTCACGACGCGTCGTTATCTTGTAGTATTTCATAGAAATCCTGACATTATATAATAATAATAATATTAAATAATATTATTATGATATAATAATAATATTAATAATATGATATAATATAATAACAATCAAAATCAAGGCCAATACCAACCATACATTTCGGGGGGGGGGGTTGAACCCCTAACGTTGAACCCCCCCTATATACGTCACTGCCTAACAGTGTAGTTATTTTTGGTAGATATTGAGTTTACACGAGAAATGAAATATTTAGAATAAAAAAAAACTATGCCAATAATTTTGGTTGATCATATAATCATTGAATTAATTTATTGAAAAATTGAATAATAACGAGCTTGAGCTTGAATTCTTATTTTAAATATAATACATGTTAGGTTTACAAATTTTTAAATACTGATTAGTAAATAAATAAGATGAAATAATAACGATATATGTATAAAAACTTGCATCGCTAATTATCTTTACTTATTGAATAATGTTATACATATACACGCGTAAATGTTTTTTTATAAACACATAAAAGGTTTGTACGATTCTCAAAATCTAAAGAATTTATCAATGGGAATCCTCTTGCATCGATTTTTTTTTATAAAATGAAAAATAAAAATAAACAGAAACTGAAAAATAATTCCGTAAGACGTTATGATAGATGCATACATATTTGCATCGTCAATTATCGTCTGTGATGTCTATCACATCATCGATATTCAAGTCTATTCGCCCCAGTACTGATTCCCGGGGAAAACCTGTGAGTCGATGTCTCATGATAACTGGTAACGGAAAAGGCGTACCTTCTAACACCGCGGTATCCTTTTCTGTTTTTACTACACCTATGCCCGGGAAATCACATAGCGCGTTGACGTAGTTGTCCAACGAAAGACACTTGGTAGGTGTTATAATACGTGATCTACAAGTGGGACAGTACATCCATTTAATAACGCATTGGCTGCAAAAAGTATGGCTGCAACTCAACACCGTAGCTTTTATGACCAGTTCACCGCAGAAGATGCACAGAAGTTCATGCAGATGACTTTTGAGCTCTCCCAAAGCATTTGGGGTGCTCGGATACCTGCTCGGCCATCTGTTTAACAACATCTTTCTGTTGCATCACTCGTGAGCTTGTATCAAATATGAAGATGTCGACGATTCTTTGAAGTCTATTGAGTGTGCTCTTGGCTGAATCTCGTAACATCGGTTTGCCATCTTTTATGATGATTTTTTGGCAACGAAGGTCGGATACGGCTTCCTTACTGCTTTCGAACCGTCCTATGTCCTATGTCAAATTTTGGTTTTTCACCGTATTGGAATGCAAAAGAAATTTGAACTTTATGGAGATCTTGCCACCTTCTCCAAAACCAATAAGATTAATATACTGCAGTTCTTCGCCACGTCGTTAATCTTCAGGAATTTGCATACAGTTCAAATAGATATCTGATGCAGTGTTCATATCTGTTATAACAAAACTGTGGGTTATATATCGATGATATACGATATGATATGATTTTTCTATTGCTACGGTTGAAGCTTGTGCATGATCGATTGCGAAGTTATCAATTACCTCAATGATAATAGTATCCGCTGTATATTCTAAATATTAATTGAAGTTACAAAGAGTTTATTACTATTGGTTTATTTTAATAATTTTATTTAAATTAGTAAAATTTAGCTATTTAAACTATAAAATACTAAAAAACAAAAAAAAAAAAAATTATAATTTTGCAGTCTATAAGTATAATTATAAATGTTAA